>PVLC010018405.1:17935-32192 GCA_004027655.1 Graphiurus murinus | reverse complement strand
GTACTGGGGATTGAACTCAGGGGCATTCTACCTCCGAGCTACACCCCCAGCCCTAGTTTTTATTCTTTATTTTGAAACCGAGTCTCACTAAGTTGCGGAGTGCCTCACTAGGTAGCTGAGGCTGGCCGCGAACCCGGATCCTCTGGTCTCAGCCTCCCGAATGCTGGGATTACAAGCGTGCGCCACCACGCCCGGCTCTCTATTTTATTCTTTATTTGAAACTCCTGCTAAGTTGCTGAGGCTAGCCTCGGACCTGCAATCTTCATGTTTCAGCCTCCCATGTACTGAGATTACAGATGTGTGCCTCCATGCCTGGCTAAGCAGACCCTGTTTCAAAACAAAAAATAAGAGTTTGGAGGTATAGCTTGTTGGTAGAATGTCTCTGGTTTCAATTCTTTGTACCACAAAAAATAATAATAATAATAATAAAATAAAACTCTTATTCAAGACTGAAGATGTAGCTCAGCAGTAAAGAGCACACTTACCTTGTGCAAGGCCTCAGTTTTGATCCCCAGCAAGTACCCCCATTCTTGTTCTTTGATGTGAGTAATCTTTTACATATAGTCAGCTAATACAACTGTAAGTTAGCTTTAAATGTATAATTGAGGTCGTATACTTGGAAACTTCGTATAAAAGTAAACAGGGAATATGAAACTCTGGCTCTTGTGTTCCATGACCTTATACTGGATTTATTTTCAGACTCAGGCAGGAAATTGATCCACCGGGATCCTTAAAGCCACTGTATGAGACTGTAGCCAAAAAATTCACCTTCTGTTTTAGTCTATTGGGGCTGCTCTTGTAAAAATACTACAGACTGTGTAATTTACAAGTATCACAAATGTGTTGCTCACAGTTCTAAAGTCTGGGGAGTCCAAGATCCAGGAATCAGGGCTCTCTGCTTCCATAGGTGATGCCTTCTTGCTATGTCCGTACTTGTTGGCAGGACAAACAGGCTCTCTCAGGTTCCTCTTATGAGGACACTAATCCCATAGTATCTTTTTTTTTTTTTTTTTTGCAGTACTCAGAGGCATTTTACCTCTGAGCTATACCCCCAGCCCCCTTTTTTTAATTCTTTATTTTTGAAACAGAGTCTCACTAAGTTGCGGAGTGCCTCACTAGGTAGCTGAGGCTGGCTGCGAACCCGGATCCTCCGGTCTCAACCTCCCAAATGCTGGGATTACAAGCGTGGGCCACCACGCCCAGCTCCATAGTATCTTTATATCAACTCCTGAAAGGCACACCTCTTAACACTATCACATGGGGGATTATATTTCTGTCGACAAAACACAATATTTAGACCCTAGTACCATCCAACTTACTTTTTTTTTTTTTTCTTTTAGGTTCCTGGTAAGTAAAAGAAGCCTGAAACCAGTATAACCTTAAAACTATTCCTTCCCCAAGTGATTTTCTGTGTGTTTGTGGTACCAGGGATGGAAACCAGAGGCATTGTACTGGGGAATTTGTGAAAAACTGCTCCTTTTCATTTGTGTGTGCATGTTGGCCTAGGGATTCAACTCAGGGGTGTTCTACCCCTGATTTACACCCCCTAGCCCTTTTTTTAAAATTTGGAAGGCTGTCCTCGAACCTGTGATCCTCCTTCCTCAGTCTCCCAAGTATTAGGATTATAGGTGTGTGCCACCTTGCCCAGCTATTTCTTTTCATTGCTAGCTTTTAGGTTCATCAAGTACTTTATTGCTCTTTACTTTGGCAGTTGCCTAGGAAATGAAGATAGTGATCTGTAAATGGAATAACTTTTTACTAGAGTCCTAGTAAAAAAATTAGTGGAAACTGTTTTAAACATACTTATGTGGACTATTCTAATATGAGAAATATTTTTTAGTGAATACTTTAATAACTAAAAAAATCTTTTAAAAAATCCCCAAAGTTTTAGAAACAAAATTTTTTTATTTTTACTTTTATTATTTTTTTAAGTGAGGGATCTTCTTATATTGTCCCTCCTGGTTTGGAACTTCTGGGCTCAAGCCATCCTTCTACCTGAGCCTCCCAAGTAGCTGTGACTATAACTCACACCATTGCACCTGGCTCAAGTAATTTTTAAATTTAAAGATCCCTTAGAATGAGGCTTTTCGGTGGTAAATCTTCACTGGGACCAGCTACTGTCTCTCTACTCCTTACACCGTGTTCTGTACAACGTGCAGTACTTGGGATTCATTCCAAACATCATTCCTCAACTAGTAGTACTTGGTGTGGCCTTTTCATAAATGTCAAAACAGAACCCGTTAGTGTCCTATGAGGTCTTTGGCTGGTGGTTTGTGAAATAGAAATGAAATATGGCGCAAAAGTCTCACATGACATTTTTCTTGTCCTGAGGGAAGTTTGCTGATCCTTGAAATGAATGGAAAGAACATGGTTGTGTAAAGACAAGAGAAGCCAGTGCTGGCTCAACCTGAATAGGTTTCAGAATTGTGTCCTGTGCTGCAGAGTTCTGAACTGGTGCATGTAATTCAAACGTCATCCTAGTTTCATGTCAAAAACATTCAGAGGCCGGGCATGATGTCCCACACTTGTAATCCCAGTACTTGGGAGACTGAGACTGGAGGATCCAGGTTCTCGGCCAGCCTCAGCTAATTAGTGAGACCCTCTGCAATTTAATGAGACTCTGTTTCAAAATAAAGAATAAAAAATAGGACTAGGGGTGTAGCTCGGAGGTAGAATGCCCCTGGGTTCAATCCCCAGTACCACAAAAACAAACAAACAAAAACATTCAGAGTTTCAGGACTTCATTTCTTCCAAATTTGTTCTTCTACCTAAATAGTAATTTAATTTTCTCTATTTTTGTTTTTGTTTTTGTTTTTAACAGATAGCAGAGTCCTATTACCAGGAAGAGGACTGTATCCTTTTCTTAATTACAGAAAGAAACTCATAGAACTCCTAGAGAATGATCCCATCCTCTTGGAGCTCTGTACAATGAAAGGTCTATATAGCAGATGGTTTCAGTGGATTTGTCAGTTTTATGTGCTCATGTGACACCTCAGAAAGCAAGAAGCATCTGTCACTCCAGAGAACTTTCTGGAACCACCCAACCTTTACCTTCCATGAATAAGCCCTAATTTCACCAAAATTAAATATTTATATTCAGGAATTGGGAAAAGCATATGTTGCTAAAAAATAAAATATAAAAGTCTATTGGATTTTCTTCCTTTTAAGTTAATCAGACCTACAAGCCAAGTAATACTCACATAGCAGAGCATGTTGGGCATGTTACATATGACATACCTCACAGATACTGATGACAGCTACAGCTATGCATTACTTCATGTTGGGGATGTGTTCTGAGAAATGTATTGTTAGGTGGTTTTTGTCACTGCAAACATTTTATTAGGATGGCCACTGTGGTGTTAGGCAATTGTTGACCAGCATTGCTATGGAGTGCATGACTGCTGTATAGAGCTGCAGAGAGAAGGTTACTTCTTCATGAGTAGTAGGCTGATAAAAATGGCCTTTCTTCTGGGGAGATGGCTGTTTTTCACTCTCTAGACAGAGTGTCTCTAAGCATCAGTCTGATGGGAATTGAGCCTGTATTGATTGCTAATAAGGGCAGTATTAATTGCTAGTAAGAACAAGTTTTCATACTTAGGCAGAACAATAAGATCCTTTTCTCTGTCTCTAAACTGTCAGCCAAGAGCTGCAGCCATTGTTGACCTTGGTCAGCTAAAGTTTGGCTGTTATCCCAACAACACTGAATGCTAAGAACACAGACACACTTAGAAAAGGATCATATAGACTCTCATAATAGTTTAGACTAAACTTACAAGATGAAAAAACAAGTTATATTAACCTAATATTAACTACTAATAACACAAAATAATTATAAATCCCAAACCACCATACTTTAAAAGACTATACTCCCGTGTCTTTCTTTTCTTTATTATAAAACAAGTTTTCAACATAAGTAACTTTTAGCGGATAGAGATAAGAAAAAGCTGAGAAACTCACCAAGGACATGGGAAAATAATACATGCTTTAAATTTTAAGAGTAAAATAAAGAACAAATGGGCTTCTATCCTAGAACCCCCTGATCTTGCTAACCAAGTAACACATTTTAATTAGTATGTCAGACCTCTCTGTCCATGTGAAGATGAACAAAGAAGGCTAATAAAAAAGGCTTATACAGCAGAGATAACTAATCAGTTTTTGGTGAGAAAAGAAGACTATTGGCTAAGCAGGGTGGGAGGGAAAAGATAATGAATTCTTACAGAATATATTAGGTGTTCAGAGACCTTAGTGTCTTACTTTCCAGACATTCCACTGCATCACCTCTGATGAAGTGCTTTAATTGTTCTGTCCCCCCTTTCTACCTGTAATGATAAAACTTAAGCTTGCAGCAGTGCAGTTCTAGCATTTTTTTTTTTTTTTTTTTTTTTTTTTTTTGGCGGTACTGGAGATTGAACTTAGGGGCGTTCTACCTTCGAGCTATACCCCCAACCCTATTTTTTTTATTCTTTATTTTGAAACCGAGTCTCACTAAGTTGCGGAGTGCCTCACTAGGTAGCTGAGGCTGGCCGCGATCTCGGATCCTCCGGTCTCAGCCTCCCGAATGCTGGGATTACAAGTGTGCGCCACCAGTCCTGGCTGCATTTTTTTTTTTTTTTTTTCTAAAACTAGCTAAGAACAAGAACCCATGGTGACATCCCAATCTGTTACAAGTCTCTTCCCCACTAGAGTCATTTACTTTCTTCCTAGCCTTGTTGACTTTTACCACATTTATTACCAGACTGAGGACAAGCCTGTCCTGCACCCTGTCAGGTGAACTGAGGTACAATCTCAGACAGTGGTAGTTTGCTCCCTACATATATTGGAAATCCAATTCTGGTGGAAATTCAGAAGGAACTCTCTCCCTGTTTCTTAACTGAATAATGAGTATCCGACAGAGTGCAGAAAGCCTTCCTGAGAACTTCTTGGAAATGCAAGTCGGTGGACCTCAGACTCAGAGCTTCTGGTGGTCAGACTCATGAGTCTGTCTTTTAACAAGTTTTTCAGATAATTTAATGTTGAGTAAAGTTTGAGAGACACTAGTGTATTTAAGGCTTAGGGGAATGAAGAAATTGTTTCTCCTGAACCTGTTATATGACTCTGGGAATTTTTTTTTTTTTTCCTGGTACTGGGGATTGAACCCAGGGGCATTCTACCTCCAAGCTACACCCCCAGTCCTATTTTTTATTCTTTATTTTGAAACAGGGTCTCACTAAGTTTCAGAGGGCCTCACAAAGTTGCTGAGGCTGACTGTGAACCCACATCCTCCTGTCTCAGCCTCCCAAATACTGGGATTACAAGCGTGCACTGTGGGGGTCCAGCCCTTCAGGCAGTGGGGTTAGGGGTCCTTCTATAGGTGTGAGCGAATACGCTCACACCGAATGCAGTGAAGAAGTGTATCTGTTTTATTGTTTGTTAGTAGCTATTTTATACTTCTTCTTTTTTTTTTTTTTTTTGCAATGAAGCATATAGAACAGGAATTTTTTTTTTTTTTTTTTTTTTTTTTGGCGGGACTGGGGATTGAACTCAGGGGCATTCTACCTCCGAGCTATACCCCCAGCCCTATTTTTTATTCTTTATTTTGAAACCGAGTCTCACTAAGTTGCGGAGTGCCCCGCTAGGTAGCTGAGGCTGGCCACGAACCCAGATCCTCCGGTCTCGGCCTCCCGAATGCTGGGATTACAAGCGTGCGCCACCATGCCCGGCTTAGAACAGGAATTTTTACAGATTCGTTTTTCTAAAGATTATCTTTTACAAAATACAACACGTATATAAAAATTCTTTTAGTACATAAAAATTCTTAAAAATACAACACATGAGTCAGGCGTGGTGGCGCATGCTTGTAATCCCAGCATTTGGAAGGCTGAGACTGGAGGATCCGGGTTTGTGGACAGTCTCAGCTACCTAGTGAGGCACTCCGGAACTTAGTGAGACCCTGTTTCAAAAAATAAAGAATAAAAAATAGGGCTGAGGGTATAGCTCGGAGGTAGAATGCCTGTGGGATCAATCCCCAGTACCACAAACAAACAAACGTGTATAAAAATTCTTTTCCATTAGTTTAAATCTTTACTATTTTTTTAGCTCCTTTAAGCAGTGTTCTTATCTTTATCTCAGGTAGCTAGAGGGTTAATGTATCCTGTAAAATTCCAGGGAGACAAGGTGGGAGTGGGCAAAGACTATTTGTAGTAACTATTTAGATAAACTTGCAAAGCCTGTTTCTTGACTAATGCTTGTAAGAGGTTAATGAATTGGGTTGTCTTGAGGCACTGCTTTTTCAGCTAATATTAAGAAATTACTATCCGTCCAGCCACCCTCCGTTTCTAAGAAATTTTCCTTTATAATTAACGTAAAAGCAAAACCCAAAATGCAAAGTGGGATATGCCACATATTCCTTCTTTTGGAATCGTCTGCCTTGTAGGACTCCAGCAGACCAAGCCTTGCTCAAGATCCAGCTATTAAGGAGCTGTGGCAGTGCACCACCATGCCCAGCCTCTGGGGATGTTTTTTTGTTTTTTTGTTTTTCCGGTACTAGGGATTGAACTCGGGGGCATTCTACCTCCGAGCTACACCCCCAGCCCTATTTTTTATTCTTTATTTTGAAACCGGGTCTCACTAAGTTGCGGAGTGCCTCACTAGGTAGCTGAGGCTGGCCACGAACCCGGATCCTCTGGTCTCAGCCTCCCGAATGCTGGAATTACAAGCGAGCGCCACCACACCCGGCTGGGGATGTTTTTAAGACTACAAATGAGGGGAGAACTGGACCTCTAAGTGCTTGTGAGAAGGACAGAAAGCTAAACTGTGAGATTTTTCTTCTTTTTTTCTGGGTCAATGTTTAGAACATTGCCCAGAGGAAGGTAAACAGTTGGAAAATCTATTTTGACCTCATAAGACACAAATATGCATATACAGATGGAAAGGCAAAAGTTTGGATCACATGACAATTATGAAGATCATTGTGGTGAGTTAATTAATTTTTTTAGAAAGATACATGTCTGTCATTGTTTGGTCATATGGTCTTTTCATCTTGTGAGAGAAAGGCATTCAATAGGAAATAAGTAAAAGGATCAAGGTTAATTGGAACTAGAAACAAACACTTATTCAGAGGTTACATAGTTTCTTGACAGAAAGTCATTTAAGGAAAGAAGGAAAATGCATAGACTCCAAGATTCCATGTAGGTCTTATTTTCAGTTAAATATCCTTTCAACTGATTCTGCTAGAAATATATTAGTAAGTAGGCATTCCTTGAACATTAAAGCCCTTCTTTAAATGTCTGCTATTTGATGATAGTATGGAACCCACATAACGACTGCATAATATGCTGCAATAAAATATGTCTACTTCAAAACCAAGAAACATTATTTTAGAAATGTTTAAATTTAAAAATATCTTGAGTTCTCTCACTTTTTGGTTAGATGCAGATTTCTCACCATCTATAGGTCTTTTCAAACATGGGGTTTTATGTAAATGGTCTAGATTTCTATTTTCCTCAAATTTTGTGTTCAGATGAGAAGGCCATGAAGTTCATTCAGCTTGAACGACTGTATCATGAGCAGTTGCTTGCAAATCTCTCCACAATTCAAGAACAGTGGGGTGAGTACCAGCACAGAATGTGGATCTACCAGTTGGTGTCTAGAAAGGTATCACATGTGCCCTGGTTTGTAAGTCAGAAAATAGAGATTTCCACAGTCAAATGATTCTGTGAAGGGAGGAGTTGGGGGTGGGTACCTTAGTGGTAGAGCATTTGCCCAATCCTGGGTTTGATCCAAGCATTGCAAAACAAAGATATTGCAAGCAAGCATTTTTTTTTTTTTAATCACATGCCTATTTCACTGTGAGAAATTCTTTCCTTTGTATCAGTGCTAGGAATAGAATGCTTGCAGCCACTTGTGTTTACTCTGCTCCACTGCATGCCCTGCTGGCTAATGTAGTCTTAGGATGGTATTGACTGATACTGCAAAGCAATCACTTAGCTATTTTTTTTTTTTTTTTTTGCGGTGCTGGGGATTGAACTCAGGGGCATTCTACCTCCAAGCTATACCCCCAGCCCTATTTTTTATTCTTTATTTTGAAACCGAGTCTCACTAAGTTGCAGAGTGCCTCACTAGGTAGCTGAGGCTGGCCGCGAACCTGGATCCTCCGGTCTCAGCCTCCCGAATGCTGGGATTACAATCACTTAGCTATTTCTAACTGTGTTAACTTTGAGGTTGTTTGAGAAGATAATTTTGCATATTAATTTTCATCAGTTAACCTTTTTTCTCCTAAATGTGTTTTGTAAGAGCCAGTGACTTATATTTTAAATTTAGAAACAAAATGGAAAACTGTACAACCACATACAGTTACACCTCTAAGGAATTCAGAAAAAGGATTTAATGGTGAAGATTTTGAACGGCTTGCTAAATTTTGCACAACACATCAAGAGTAAGTATGTCAAAATTTAGCTATTATGAGTTGGAGTAGAATATTGAAGCAGCATTGTGTCAAGCATTAAAATACAAGAACCATTTCTTTGGTTTTTTGGTATTTTAACTGGAGAATTAAAATGGGTATAGTAAAATTATTAAGTTCTTTTCTCAGCTTTTATCTATTTCTTTGATAAAATTAGTTGAACTCTAATTTGTCAACTTTACGTATGTTCAAAGAATCTAATTAGAAATTTTAAAACGTAACTTGTAATTTTTATACCTTTTTGGTTAAGAGGTTAGGCAATTCATATGGACTAAATTAACTATTGGGACTTATATATTTTAGCTGTTTGCCAGTGTTTGTATGTTGTAGAAAAATTAACATTTTTAAGAGTAGTCTGATGTAGGAAACAAATATAGTATAGTATTTAACCAGAATTTTCAATTGCCTATTTTAAAACGAGGGGTTGGATTTTTAAAACCAAGCTACACTTCTAACCCTATTTGTTATTCTTTATTTTTAAACAGGGTCTCACTAAGTTCCAGAGGGCCTCACTAAGTCACTGAGGCTGGCCATAAACCTATGATCCTTCTGTCTTTGCCTCCCAAGTACTGGGATTACAAGTGTGCGCCACCATGCCTGGCTTAAATACCTTTTAAAAACTTCTTTACTTGAAAACCCAGATTTCTGGATGTAAGGAGACATGATACTATTGAGTATAGATTTCTGGGGTTTAGGACATGAGTCCTCAATATGAAGGTTAAAAGACCCTCCATTCTGTTGATATCCTTTTCTTTCAGAATCATAAAGAGCAAATTGAAGTTCTCTTTGCTGATAATGAAGCACTCCTAAGTTGCATTTCATTGTTGCTTGGTTTGTGTTTGTGTTATTGTTGCTCAGTTCATGCAGAGGGTAGATAAGTTGCTCTGGAACCTGATGGCTGTGGAGCCAGCCTGTAGAGATGGTGTCTAGGTTCAGAACGGATGTTCCTTCAGCTCTCACAATGATAGTTTTCTTGATATAGTCAGTTTGAACCTTTAAAAGTATTTTCAGAGACTTTCAGTTATCACCTCATCTCTTAGCAAGTTAAATAGGTTAAATTTCAAGCTCATAATTTAGAATAATGGAATTTTTTAAAGATCCCTTTTTTTGTGTGTGTGGTGCTGGGAATTGAACCCAGGGATATTCTACCTCTGAGCTGCACTCCCAACCCTATTTTTTATTTCTTACTTTGAAACAGGGTCTCACTAAGTTTCAGAGAGCCTCACTAAGTAGCTGAGGCTGGCCACGAACCTGCAATCCTCCTGTCTCAGCCTCCCAAGTACTGGGATTACAAATGTATGCCACCACGCCCAGCTCACTTTTTTTCTTTTCTTTTCTTTTTTTTTTATTTTTTTATTTTCAGAATACTCAGTACTAATGAACAGATATTTATTTATTTTTGGGGTACTGGGGATTGAACCCCAGGGGCAGACATTCTACCTCATTCTACCTCTGAGCTACACCTCCAGCCCTAATTTTTGTTTTTTATTTTTAAATAGGGTCTCACTAAGTTGTGGAGTGCCTCACTAGGTAGCTGAGGCTGGCTGCAAACCCGGATCCTCCGGTCTTAGCCTCCCAAATGCTGGGATTACGAGCATGAGCATGCGCCACCACACCCAGCTCGCATGGCATTGTTATATAGTTGTCCCTGGATTGCATGCATGCATTCATTTATTCATTCATTCATTCATGTAGACACTGGGGATTGAATTTAGGGACATTCTATCTCTGAACTACACCCCTAGCCCTATTCTTTTATTTTTTAGTTTGATACAGGGTCTCATTAAGTTGCAGAGGGCTTCACTAAGTTTCTAAGCCTGGCTGTGAACCTGTGATCCTCATGTCTCAGCCTCTTAAGTACTGGAATTACAAGTGTACCCCACTGCACCTGGTGGTACTCATATATTTTAGTATTTTAAAATATTCTTGTGTTGTAGATAGTTAGGAACATAAGCTTGATAATTTTTTCCATGTACATACATGTCTATATGACTACCTCTCTGAGCAACCAAGAGACAGAACATTCTGGCCTCTCAGAAGTGCCAAGTCCAAATTTAAAAAATGCCAAACCCCATGGTCACTGCTCTCTGAGTTCTAGATCTACTATTTGCATGTTCCGTGAATTCATATAAATAGGATTGCACAGAATATAGATTGATGTGTCCAGCTTCTTGAGCTCTGCTTGGTGTTTGTGTTACATGCTGCTGTGGGTAACAGCCATTTGCTCTGTTCAGTTGCTGCTGCACAGATTAATTGCTTCACAGCAATTTGACCATCCAGTTATTAGCAGGCATGTGGGTTTTATACAGACTGAATAATAAAGTGGCTATAAATATTTTTGTTATAATAAAGTGGCTATGAATTTTTTTTTTTTTTTTTTGCAGTACTGGGGATTGAACTCAGGGGCATCCTACCTCTGAGCTATACCCCCAGCCCTATTTTTTATTCTTTATTTTGAAACCGAGTCTCACTAAGTTGCAGAGTGCCTCACTAGGTAGCTGAGGCTGGCCGCAAACCCGGATCCTCGGGTCTCAGCCTCTCGAATGCTGGGATTACAAGCGTGCGCCACCACGTCCGGCTTGGCTATGAATATTTTTGTTCATGCCTGTTATGTTAGGTATTCCCTAAAATTTAATATTTAAAATTTACTTTTCTGGTAATCTGTTTCCAGGGATAATTTGAACAAAATTATCTCTTGCCATATTTATTTTAGACTATGGCAAAAACTGAAATTTAAAAAAAAAAAAAAATATGTGTGTGGGCCGGGCTTGGTGGCTCATGCCTGTAATCCCAGTACTTGGGAGGCGGAGACAGGAAGATTGCAAGTTCCAGTCTCAGCAAGTAGTGAGACTCTCATCAACCTAGAGAGACTCTGTTTCCAAATAAGAAATAAAATGGGGCTGGGAGTGTAGCTTGAAGGTAGAATGCCTCTGGGTTCAATCCCCAGTACCACCACCAAAAAAAAAGTGTGAAATAGTCTTTAAATACTTTATTAGCAAAAGGTTAACTTTTTCTTTTTGTAACCTCTAGGTTTCAGCATTTGTAGCTTCTTTGGGGGTTTTCAATAGTAAAGGCTCTCTAAGGAGATTAATATGTAATATAGTTGTACTTTGAACTCTATGAGAGCTGATGGTAATGTCTCAGCCATGGAAATGTTCTGTGCTAATAATAGAATCCAGAGAAGCTATTTTTTTTATAGCCATTTCAGTTACATTTGTTTTGAAACATATTGTACTTTTCTAAAAAAATAAACTTTTTCTTTTTTCCTACAGTCCTCTTTTATCCAAATATAAGGTAAGATTGTTTCTTTTGATAATAGTTATGGGGAAAATATTGTTATCATATATTTATTGTAGACTAAACCTTTCTCAAGTTATTTTCAGCTTTCTAATTTAATGCAACAGTTCCCAAAAAAGTTTTGTGTTGTGTTAACTTTGTAGATAGCAGTTCTGGAGAAGTCCCTGGGAGGGAAGTGCTTCCCACAGTTAATGGTGTCTGAAGATCCAGAGGAAAGGAGAATGGCACCCAAAGAGCCAGGTACATTTTTTTGTTGTTGTTTTTTTCGGTACTGGGGATTGAACCCAGGGGCATTCTACCTCCAGGCTACATCCCCAGTCCTATTTTTTATCCTTTATTTTGAGACAGGGTCTCACTAAGTTGCGGAGGGCCTCACTAAGTAGCTGAGGCTGGCTGGGAACCTGTGATCCTCTGGTCTCAGCTTCCCAAGTACTGGGATTACAAGCGTGCGCCACCACGCCAGGTTTAGCCAGGTACATTTTTATTTTTTATTTTTTTATTTTTTGCAGTACTGAGGATTGAACTCAGAGGCATTCTACCTCCGAGCTACACCCCCAGCCCTATTTTTTATTCTTTATTTTTTGAAACAGGGTCTCCCTAGGTTGCGGAGGACCTCACTAGGTCGCTGAGGCTGGCCGTGAACCCAGATCCTCCAGAGTGTCTCACTAGGTAGCTGAGGCTGGCCTCGAACCCGGATCTTCCAGTCTCAGCCTCCCGAATGCTGGGATTACAAGCATGCGCCACCATGCCTAGCTTCAGGTACATTTTTAAAGTAAGTCAGGGAGTATAGGGACACCTGTTTCCCTGCTATGAAGAAATACTTTTGCATTTACACACTTTTAACCTATTCTACTCTTAAAAAATAATAAAGTGGGATTTTGTGGCATATATTCTATTTTTAGATACAAGTAGTAGATATTATAAAATCTAAATTTCTATAAAACAATTATTACCATATTTTCAGTTATATGTATCTAACAAAATATAAAAAGATTGTACAAAATGCTCTGAAATGGAGTTTGTTTTGGTGTATTTAGCTGTCCTTTCCTGCTTAAAAAAAAAGTATTGAATGGACTTTATCAGAAATATGTTCTATAAATTTAGATAATTAAAAATTTTATGTTTAGCCAGGCACAGTGGCGCACGGTTGTAATCCCAGCATTCGGGAGGCTGAGACCGGAGGATCCAGGTTCGCAGACAGCCTCAGCTACCTAGTGAGGCACTCCGCAACTTAGTGAGACTCAGTTTCAAGATAAAGAATAAAAAATAGGGCTGGAGGTGTAGCTCAGAGGTAGAATGCCCCTGAGTTCAATCCCCAGTACTGCAAAAAAAAACCAAAAAATTTATGTTTGATGATTAATTTACAACAACTGGGCTGGTTGGTTTTTTTTGTTGCTGTTGTTGTTGACTAAGATATATATTTAATTTATATATGTATATATTTTCAAAGCATTTATAATGAATTGTATTTTATACTACCCTGTACCTTATGGCAAGATATTTTTAGAGACTTTTTTTTTTTTTTTTTTTTGCGGTACTGAGGATTGAACTCAGGGGAATTCTACCTCCGAGCTACACCCCCAGCCCTATTTTTTATTCTTTATTTTGAAACCGAGTCTCAGTAAGTTGCGGAGTGCCTCACTAGGTAGCTGAGGCTGGCCGCGAACCTGGATCCTCCGGTCTCAGCCTCCCGAATGCTTGCGCCACCACGCCCGGCTTTTAGAGACTTTTTTTCTAAATGCATGTGTTCATTATAAAAACTTTAGAAAACAAATATTCTTTGGGTTGATTTTTTTTTTTTCCCTTATGTCTAATTTTATGACTAATTTATATTCCTGAGCTTTATGTTCCTGGGTCTTCGAGCCCTCCTTTTGGAGAGAAAGTATAAGGTGTGTGGTGTGAGTGGCCCTGCGACTGCTTCTCCATCAAGTAGCCTGCCCCACCCCCTAGGCGTGTGGGGGGGTACTAGGGATTGAACCCAGGGACATTCAGCCATGCAGCTACACCCCCGCCCTTTTTATTTCTTGTTTTGAAACAAAGTCTCACTAGATAGTAGAGAGCCACTACTTTCTGAAGCTGTCCCTGAATCTGCCATCCTCCTGTCTTAGCCTCCCAAGTATATTACAGGCATGCCTGACAATATTATATTATTATTTATTTATTTATTTTTGTAGTACTGGGGATTGAACCCAGGGGCATTCTATACTCCCAGTCCTATTTTATTTTTTTATTTTGAAACAGTCTCACTAAGTTGCAAAAGACCTCACTAAATAGCTGAGGCTGAAGCCGGGCGTGGTGGCACACGCTTGTAATACCAGCATTTGGGAGGGTGAGACACCGGAGGATCCGGGTTCGAGGCCAGCCTCAGCTACCTAAGTGAGGCACTCGGAAACTTAGCGAGACCCGGTTTCAAAATAAAGAATACAAAATAGGGCTGGGGTTATAGCTCGGAGGTAGAATTCCCCTGAGTTCAATCAAAAAATAGGACTGGGGATGTAGCTCGGAGGTACAATGCCCCAG
>PVLC010018405.1:0-17835 GCA_004027655.1 Graphiurus murinus | reverse complement strand
TAAGTTGCTGAGGGCCTTGCTAAGTTGCTGAGGCTGACCTTCAACTTGTGATCCTCCTGTCTCAGCCTTCCAAGTACTGGGATTACAAGTGTATGCCACCATGCTCAGCTTGCCTTTTTATCTTTAAAAGTACTTTTTCATTTTTTCCAGTCTTTATTTCCTTTTATGAGGCAAGTTAAAAATAGTACTTTGGATCAATCCTACTATACTCTGTTCTTCTTTTCTACATATTTATATCAGAAACCAGAGTAAAATAAGTTTCATAACAATCTTCAAGGGGGAAACAAATTCTAGCGCAACTACTTAGTCTGGGTGTGGGTGTGTCTCTGTGTTGTATATATTAGGAGGAGGGCTGTTATGGGCTGTTGGTTTGAATTTGAGACTTAGCACTGGTCACTGTCCAGCACGAGTGCTCTGCTATGATACATGTTGTATAGATAGGGAAACTGAGGCACCACGTTTAAAGTCAGCTGTATGAACAGGGTATGGTGGCACATACTTGCAATCCCAGTACTTGGGAAGCTAAGACAGGAGAATCGAAGGTTTGAGGACAGATCTCAGCAAGTAGTGAGACTCATCAACCTAGCAAGACCCCATTCAGCTATTTAGTGAGGCCCTCTGCAACTTGGTGATACTTTGTTTTTGTTTTTGTTTTTGGTGGCACAGGGGATTGAACCTGGAGGCATTCTACCTCCGAGCTACACCTCAGGCCTATTTTATTTTTATTTTGAAATAGGATTCCACTAGGTTGATGAGAGTTTTAATACTTACTGAGGCTGTGCTTGAATCTTCGATCCTCCTGTCTGAGCCTCCCAAGATCTGGGATTATAAGTATGTGCTACCACGCCCAGCTTGAGACCCTCTTTATTTTATTTATTTATTTATTTATTTATTTATTTATTTATTTATTTTTTTGTGTGGTACTGGCGATTGAACTCAGGGGCATTCTACCTCTGAGCTACACCCTCAGCCCTGTTTTTTATTCTTTATTTTGAAACAGGGTCTCACTAAGTTGCAGAGGGCCTCACTAAGCAGCTGAGGCTGGCCGCGAACCCGTATCCTCTGGTCTCAGCCTCCCAAATGCTGGGATTACAAGCATGCACCATCATGATTGGCCCAAGACCCTCTTTAAAAATTAAAAATTAGCGGGGCATGTGGCTCATGCTTGTAATCCCAGTACTTGGAGGCTTAGACAAGAGGATCCGGGTTCGTAGCCAGCCTCAGCTACTTAGTGAGGCCCTCCCCAACTTAGTGAGACCCTGTTTCAAAATAAAGAATGAAAAATAGGACTGGGGTATAGCTTAGAGGTAGAATGCCTCTGGGTTCCATCCTCAGTGCCAAAAAAAAAAAAATTGAAAAAATAGGGGTGGGGGTATAGCTCAGAGGTAGAATGCCTCTGGGCTCAACCTCTAGTACTAAAAAATAAAGTCAGCTGTTTGGTGCTTTTTGAGTCACACCTAGAGTCTGGGTCTTCTGGTTTCTAATTGAGTGCAACATACTTTTGCTTCAAACATGTTGTTGGGATTATCAAAAGCCCAACAATCTAGACATGCTGCTAAAAGCCATCTGCTGAAGGGATGTGAACCCTGGAGAAGGCCATCTTGCCTCTGCCTGATAAAGCAGTGTATCTTTAAAGAGAAATGTCAGCAGTATGACTTTCTCTGGCCCCTTTTATCTTTAACTGTATATCTTTTTAATAATGTTTCACATTTTTTCTGATAAGATGACACAGTAATTTCTACTCTAGTCTATAGGTGGCACATTGCTTCTGTGGACAGGTTTTAATCCTTGACACTTCCGTGGATCTTGGTTCACTAGGTATAGTCCTTTCCATGGCTGCCTATAGTCTAACTATCACAATTAGTAAGCTCACTTACAGCTCTTCTGTGGTCTCATTTTGATTCTTGAGATCATCAGCCTTTTCAATTCCAAACTTGTTTGAACCCCTTAGTGTATTCAGAGCTCTTCACTGCCCTCAGTGCCAGGACCTGGAGCACAGTCAGGTGTACTAGGAGCTTATGGGTCATGTTGAGGGCCGTATCCTGGTGGTTGGGGGAGGGAGGGATGATGGCTCCAGCAGGACCAGCTGACCAGGCACTTTCTCCCAAGATATTTGCAGACCTTTAGGTAATTGGCCCTCAGCTGGAGCAACACCCCATTCTTTCTGCCTCATGCTTGAAAAGTAGCTGGGGAATATAGTCCCAACCTCGTTTAGTCTCTGAACCTTGTAGATGTGTGTCAAGGGCTATTTTCTGACTCTGTGGTACTGAAAACTTGTGAAACAGAGACTTGCCCCCCACCCCACCTGGCCATCACCCTCCACATCTGAGCTCTAACCTACCTCATCTTACCAGAAGGATAGCCAGCAAGCTCAGGAGCAAAGCCGAAGCCAACAGGGAATGAGAGATCCACATTTTCTTGCAGTCTCTGAAATGCTGACTGATTCCTGGGGCAGGGGGGAGGGATGCAAGACTCCCCCAGAAAGGGACCTCTTCTTCCTTCTCTTGATCCAAGTCAGACATAGAAAAAGGTTGTATGACTTCTGAAGGCTCATTCCAGAGCAGTTCAGAGCTGAAGTTGCCAGCCTCAGTCCCTGATTCTCTGAAATCTGACAGGGAGTTGTCATGGCGTTTTGTTTGTTTGTTTTTTGGTCCTGGGGATCATACCCAGGGGCATTCATCTCAGAGCTACATCCAACCCTTTTTTTATTTTGAAACAGGGTTTCACCAGGTTGCTGAGAGTCTCCTTAATGCTGATCTCAAACCTGTGATCCTTATGATGAGGGAGTTTAAGAAATGCCTTTTCTTTGGTAGGTACCTCAATTCTAAGTTGGTAATTATCAAAGTACCAATAAATAAAAAACCAAATGGAATAAAAGTATTTTTTTTATCTTTCATCTTCACTTTTGGCCCCATTATTTGTGTAAATTAAGCAAGATGCCTATAAAAATTAAGATTAATAAGATAGGAATGCGAAACATACCTATAAATTAAGGTGAGCAAGCTTCTCTGTTACCTACCAGTCAGTATCATTATTTACATGAAGGCTTTTAACTAGGTTTATTTTATTTTATTAATTTTTATTATTCAGCACAATTTTTTATACATTTCTTGAGTACAACAGGGTTACATATTCATTTGCCACATATCAATCATTGTCAGAGCACAATTAGCACCACTTCTTTATTTTCCACATATAGCCCACATTCTTAACATAGCCTGGTCAAGCAAACTTTCTGGAGTCATAAAACCATAAACCTTCAGAGTCAATATTTACTTTCTAAGAAGTAGGAGGGTCTTTCATCTACGCATCCTAGGAGCAATCACCAGATTTCGAGACTCCAAAGTAGTCATAGCAGAATAATCAGTATAATTACTCATATATGCAGATAGCAACTGCCAGGAGGGAAAGGGCCCAGCTGGGCTCACACAACTCCTCTGTTTTTATTTTAAAATGCATGAAGAACTGTGCCTGTCTTAGGTCATTTCCTACCAGGTGCATAATCTTACCCATCATGGGGTCTCGATGAGTCATTCAACGAGCCCTGTCTTAGGTTGATATTGCCCTGAGAAAATCAAACCTGTCATTGACTACCAGGCCCTGTGTGAGGCAGTGCTTTCAGTTTTATTCCATGTAAATCTGCTGGTATACTAACAAAGGCATTGATCACAAGGCATACAACGAGTGGTAGAATGCATAAGCCTAGAATGACTATTGCTGCTAATCCGATAACTCCTCCCAGCAAGGAGGTAAATGAGGGCCAGGTAGTGACCAAGGCTTGAAGCCGATCTACAAATGTCTTAGCTGTTTCTGCCACATTAATAGAAATGGGCTCTGCATTACGTAGATCAAAAATCTCCTGGTGTAACTTTAACAAATTCTTTTTTTGATTGGTGCATTGTAATCACATATCTTTGTTAGACACAAGCTAGTATAGGTAAAGGCATACATGCACACATTTCTCATTTAACCCTTCCCCAATTCCTGCCCCACTCCCTACTCCTCCCTCCTTCTCAAGGGAGTGATTGACTTTGATGAGTTTATGAAAGTACATCATGCTCATTAGGGTGTCCCTCCTACCCCCATCACCTTCTGTTAAGTCAAATTCTTTGTTCACCTAAGGATTCTCCTTCTTCATCTGGAGTCCCTCTTATGTCCCATTTTCTCCCTAGCTTCCACATATTAGGGAGAGCATTCGGTTTTTAACTTTTTGTGACTGACTAATCTCACTTAACATAATGTTTTCCAGTTCCATCCATTTCCCTGCAAATAACATGATTTTATTCTTCTTTACGGCTGAGTAAAATTCCATTGTGTACATATCCCAGAGTTTTGTAATCCATTCATCTGTTGAAGGACATCTTGGCTGGTTCCATAGTTTGGCAATTGTAAACTGTGCAGCTATAAACATAGATACATATGTGTTGGTCTGATAGCCTGGTTTCCGTTCTTTTGGGTAGATACCCAGAAGTGGTATTGCTGAATCATATGGTAGGTTCATTCCCATTCATCTGAGGATCCTCCATATTGTTTTCCAAAGTGGTGCACTAATTCGCATTCCCACCAACAGTGTATTAGGGTTCCCACTTCTCCACACCCTCGCCAGCATTTGTTGTTGTTTGTGTTCTTGATGATTAGCATTCTGATTGGAGTTAGGTGAAATCTCAAGGTAGTTTTGATTTGCATCTCTCTGATTGCTAATGATGTTGAACATTTCCTCATGCATTTACTGGCCATTTGTATTTCTTCTTTTGTGAAGTGTCTATTTAGATCCTTTTCCCATTTTTGATTGGGTTATTTGTTTTCTTAGCTGTGAGTTTCTTGAGTTCTCTGTATATCCTAGATATTAGTCCTCTATCAGAAGAGTAGCTGGCAAAAATTTTCTCCCACTCTGTGGGCTCTCTGTTGAGGTTCTTGATAGTTTCCTTTGCTGCACAGAAGCTCTTCAGTTTAATGGAGTCCCATGTATTGATCTTCCTTTGAGTTGCTTGTGCTTTTGGGGTCTTATTGAGAAAGTTTTTACCTGTACCTATGTGTTGAAGTGTTGGTCCTATGCCCTCTTCAAGTAGCTGCAAGGTCTCTGGCCTGACTTCCAGGTCTTTGATCCACCTTGAGTTGACTCTTGTGCAGGGTGAGAAGGTGGGATTTATTTCCATTTTCCTGCATATGGTTACCCAGTTTTGCCAACACCATTTGTTAAAGAGGTATCTTTTTCCCAGTGTATGATTTTGGCTCCTTTGTAAAAAAATCAGTTGACTGTAAGCATGTAGGTCTGTTTCTGAATCTTCTATTCTGCTCCATTGGTCTGTGTGTCTGTTTTTGTGCCAATACCATGCTGTTTTTATTACTGTGGCTTTGTAGTAGTTTGAAGTCAGGTATTGTGATACCTCCTGTATGGTTCTTGTTACTAAGAACTACTTTGGCTTTTTGTTGTTCCAAATGAATTTAAGGACTGATTTTTCTGTCTGTGAGGAGTGACCTTTGTAATTTCATGGGTATTGCATTGAATTTGTAGATTACTTTTGGGAGGATGGCCATTTTGATGATATTTATTCTACCTATCCAAGAGCATAGTAGATTTTTCCATCTTCTAAGGTCTTCATCGATTTCTTTTTTCAGCTTTTTGTAGTTTTCCTTATAGAAGTCTTTTACCTCTTTAGTCAGGTTTATCCTTAAGTATTTTATTTTTTGGGGTGCTATTTTCTTTTCTTGACCTGTCTTTGTTTGACTTTGGTATTAATGTGATATTGGCTTCATAGAAAGTGTTTGGGAGGGTCCCGTTTCTTTCTATTTCATGGAATAGTTTGAGGAGTATTGGGATTAGCTCTTCCATAAATGTTTTATAAAATACACCTGGAAAACCATCTGGCCGTGGGCTTTTGTTTAATGGTAAACTTTTTATTGCTGTTTCTATTTCTTTGATTTTTATTGGTTGATTTAAATTTTCGATATCTTCTTGACTCAATTTAGGAAGGTTGTAAGTATCTAAAAAATTGTCAGTTTCTTCCAGATTTTCCATTTTGTTGGAGTATAGTTTTTCAAAATAGTTTCTGATGATCCTCTGTATTTCCGCACTGTCGGTGGTAATATCGCCTTTTTCATCTCTTATTTTGGTAATTTGGTTGATTCTCTCTTTCTTTTGGTTAGGTTGGCCAATGGTTTATCTATCTTGTTTATTTTTTATAGAAATCAGCTTTGGTTTTGTTGATTTTCTGTATTTTTTTTATTCTCTATTTCATTAATTTCTGCTCTGATTTTCATAATTTCCTGTCTTCTACTGGCTTTGGGGTTAGACTGTTCTTGTTTTTCAAGGGGTTTGAGCTGTGTCATTAGGTTATTTATTTGGTGAGTTTCTATTCTTCTTATATGGGCATTCAGTGCTATAAATTTTCCTCTTAGTAATGCCTTTAAAGTGTCCCATAGGTTTTGATATGTTGTGTCTCTGTTTTCGTTGGTTTCTAGGAATTTTTTAATTTTTCCCCTTACTTTTCTATGACCCATTCCTCGTTCAGCAATGTGGTATTCAGTCTCCATGTGTTTACGTGGTTACTCTGGGTCTTCTTAGAGTTGATTTCTAGTTTCACTCCATTGTGGTCTGAAAAGCTGCAGGGAATTATGTTACATTTCTTGAATTTGCCAGTGCTCTCTTTGTGGCCCAGAATGTGGTCTATTTTGGAGAAGGTTCAATGCGCTGCTGAGAAAAATGTGAATTCAGCTGTAGTTGGGTGAAATATTCTGTATGTGTCTAACAGGTCCATTTGGTTTATGGTTTTATTTAGGTCTGAAGCATCTTTACTGACCTTTTATTTAGAAGATCGGTCTAATGATTTGAGAGGAGTATTGAAGTCTCCTAGTATTAGTGTATTGGGATCTATGTGTGACTTTATGTCATGCAGAATTTGTTTTATGAAAGTGGCTGCACCTATGTTTGGGGCATAGATGTTGATAATTGTTATTTCCTCTTGCTGGATTGTTTCTTTTACTAGTAAAAGGTGACCTTCTTTGTCTCTCTGATGAGCTTAGGCTTGAAATCTAATTTATCCGCTATCATAGTTGCTACTCCTGCTTGTCTTCCAGTTCCATTGGCATGGATTACCTTACTCCAGCACTTCATCCTTAGTTTGTGGGAATCTTTACTTGTAAAGTGTGTTTCTTGCAGGCAGCATATAGATGGATTCTGGGTTTTAATCCATTTTGCCACCTTGTGCCCTTTTAATTGGGAAGTTGAGATCATTTATATTCAGTGTGATTATTGAGAGATGATTTTTAATTCCTAACATTTTGAGTTTTGCCGTCTGTTTGTGGTAGTGTTTGTTCTTCTTTGCTTAGTTGTTTGCTTCCTGGAAATTATTGTTTCTCTGGTTCTGACATTTACTTGTTAGTTCTTCTTTGTAGTTAATCTGTTTGAGTATTTTCTCTAGTGCTGGTTTTGAAGACATAAATGCTTTCAGTTTCTGTTTGTCATGGAAGGTTTTATATCCTGTCAATTTTGAAAGAGAGTTTTGCTGGGTAGGTGAATCTTGGCTGCAAGTTGTTTTCTTTCAGAGTTTGGAATGTGTTACTCCAGCCTCTCCTGGCTTTCATGACTTGGTTTGGGAGGTCTGGAGTGATTCTAATTGGTTTGCCTCTAAATGTCACTTGGCCTTTTAATTTTGTTGCCTTTAGAATTCTTTCCTTAGCCTCTACATTAGTCAGCTTGATTATTATGTGGCGTGGTGAACCTCTTTGGTCTTGTCTAGAGGGGATTCTATATGTTTCCTGCACCTGTGTGTCTACTTCTCTTTCTATGTTTGGAAAATTCTGATATTACTTCTTTGAAAAGGTTGTTTATTCCATTAGTTTCCACTTCTAATCCCTCTTCTATGCCTATTATTCTTAGGTTAGCTCTTTTAAAATTGGCCCAGATCTCATCGATGTTGGATTCATACTGTCGAATTTTTTTTTATAGATTATGTATAATGGATTCATTATTGATGCTTTCACTTCTATTATTGCATCTTTCACATCCGTCACTTCCCTCAAGGCTTCTCTATGATTCCTGCTTAGGGTGTCAGATTCTTTATTTGTTCCTTTATTTCTTTCCAGCTCTCTCTGCATTCTTTCTGGAAGATTTGTATCGTTTCTGTTATTAAAGATCTGAGTTGAGGCCGGGCGTGGGGGCGCACGCTTGTAATCCCAGCATTCGGGAAGCTGAAACCGGAGGATCCGGGTTCAAGGCCAGCCTCAGCTACCTAGTGAGGCACTCCACAACTTAGTGAGACCCGGTTTCAAAATAAAGAATAAAAAGGACTGGGGGTGTAACTCGGAGGTAGAATGTCCCTGAGTTCAATCCCCAGTACCGCAAAAAAAAAAAAAAAAAAGATCTGAATTGATCTTTGGGTAAGCTCTGCCATTCAGTGTCGTTGAGTTCTGTAATTGTGGGGTTGTGTTGACTCATTGTTTCGTTGGTATTTTTCCTTCCCATGGTTTCCCTGGTTTTAAATTTATAACTTTGCTGCTCTTGCACGCTTTCTCTGAATTTATAGGTTTATTTTTAGTTTTATTTTCTCTCTGTGAATGGTATCTTGTACTGAGTTGCAATTACTCTAGGACTTCTTCTGCCTGCTCTATTGGTGTCTTTGGTGGGTTTCAGGTGTTGACTTCTAGGGTCTAACAAAACTAACAAAGTAACCAATCCTCTGAACAAACATAGATAAATCGAAGCAATGCAAAGTGAAACAGAGTAAAAACAAAACAAAACAAAAAAACTCAGAAAGCAAAAAACAACAACAAGAAACAAAATAAAAATCCCTGCATGTTTGTGAGAACAGACCTGATTTGGCCTCTGCGGATCTTTTGGGTAGATCTCTGCTGCTGTGTGCAGTAGACAAAATGGTGGCCGCTACTGCCGCGCATGCACCGGCTCCCCCCCCCCCCCCCCCCCCCCCCCCCCCCCCCCCCCCCCCCCCCCCCCCCCCCCCCCCCCCCCCCCCCCCCCCGCCCCCGGCCATTCTCCCTGGTCTGCTCTCTGGGTTCCGACCAACTGCCCCTGTTGCTTTACTCCCTTTATGCTGCTTTGCTTCTCTTTCCTTCTGTCAAGAAGCTGCTTCTGCAGCAGTTTTGATTCAAGCTCTGCAATGCAGTTATTTCTGCTCTGGCTCTGTAGGTAGAGGTGAGCTAGAATGGCCCCATGGGGGCTTAAGCTGGTCGTACCATGCTTCTGGTCACTGTCCAAGGTGCCTCGATATGCCACCTGGCTAAGATGAGGAGTTCAGGAGTCACTCACTCCACCTCTGGTAGATGGGAATGCAGAAGGTCCTTATATATTTCTTTGTCAGTAGACCCCACGCCGGGGGCTGGCTCACTGGTGGCCGCTACTCAGTGGCATGGCACTGTGGCCGCACAGACGGGCTTCTTTGCTCTCCCTGGTCGGCCTTCTGGATTCTGATCAGCTATATTTCAGTTTTCATAGCGTTGTTCACCTATTTGTTGCTTTTTTTCTTCTGTCAAGAAGTTGCCTCTATGGCTGATTTGAATCAAGCTCACATCGCCTATTGAGCAGTGTCTCACTCCAACGCCATCTTCCCAGAAGTCTAAGCTCTTTCTTTCTAACTAGGTTTAATGTGAAAGAAAAATAGCCAGGTGTGGTGGTGCATGCTTGTAATCCCAGTACTTTGGAGGCTGACACAGGAGGATCTCAGGTTCATGGCCAGCCTCAGCTACTTAGTGAGGCTTTCTGCAACTTGGTGAGACCCTGTTTCAACATAAAGAATAAAAAAAGCCGGGCGTGGTGGCGCACACTTGTAATCCCAGCATTTGGGAGGCTGAGACCGGAGGATCCGGGTTCGCGGCCAGCCTCAGCTACCTAGTGAGGCACTCCGCAACTTAGTGAGACTCGGTTTCAAAATAAAAAATAAAAAAAAAATAGGGCTGGGGGTGTAGTTCGGAGGTAGAATGCCCCTGAGTTCAATCCCCAGTACCGCAAAAAAAAAAAAAATTAAAAAAAAAACGGCTGGAGTTATAGCTCGGTGGTAGAATGCCCCTGGGTTCAATCCCCAGTACTTCAAAAAAAAAAAAAACAAATAAAAAAATAAATTGAGAGAAAAAGATTTTATTGTGAGTAAAAATTGAAAGAAGCCACACCAGGTGTGGTGGTGCACACTTATCATCCTAGTCCTTGGGAGACTAAAAGCGGAGGATCCGGGTTGGGGGCCAGCCTCAGCTACTTAGTAGACCCTCCACAACTTAGTGAGACCCTGTTTCAAAATAAAGAATAAAAAGTAGGGCTGGGGGTGTAGCAGGAGGTAGAATGTCCCTGGGTTCCATCCCCAGTACTGCAAAAGAAAAAAAAAATTGAAAGAGATGTCAAATTCAAACCTGTTTCAAATCTTTTTATTTATTTATTTATTTATTTATTTATTTATTTATTTATTTATTTTTTATTGATATCCTTTGTTGCTCTGCTTTTCATAGTCACAAGCACCTGGGCAGGTGGCACATGCATGCAGTCTCAGTATTTGGGAGGCTGAGATAGAAGGACCACAAGTTGGAAGCCAGCCTCAGCAATGTAACCAGATTCAGCAACCTAGCGAGACTCTGTTTTAAAACAATATGTTAAAAAGGGCTGGGGAAGCCGGGCGTGGTGGCGCACGCTTGTAATCCCAGCATTCCGGAGGCTGAGACCGGAGGATCCGGGTTCGCGGCCAGCCTCAGCTACCTAGTGAGGCACTCTGCAACTTAGTGAGACTCGGTTTCAAATTAAAGAATAAAAAATAGGGCTGGGGGTATAGCTCGGAGGTAGAATGCCTCTGAGTTCAATCCCCAGTACCGCAAAAAAAAAAAAAAGGGCTGGGGATTGTAGCTTGGAAGTAGAGTGCCCCCATTCAATCCCCAGTTCCACCAAAAACAAAACAAACAGAAAGGCAAGTAATTAAAAAATTTGTTAAGGGCATTATGTTCATATTATCAGTTTTTTTGTGTGTATATGTGGTACTAGAAATTGAACCCTGAGGTATTGTATCTCTAAGCCAAATTCCCAGTCCTATTTTATTTATTTTGAAACAGGGTCTCACTAGGTTGCTGAGAAACTTATTACTTGTTGAGACTGTTGTCAAACCTGTGATCCTCCTGTCTCACCCTCCCACCAAGTAAGGTTACAGATGTGCACCATTATACCAACCAAATTACAAATGTGAACAGAATAGACTGATTCCTTTAGTCTTAGTAGACCAGACAAATACTGCTTTTTTTTTACATTCTATTTTATAGATGCTGTAATAAGGTTCACATAAAAAAATGAACTTTCTATACTATGTCTTAAATATAATGAAAGTAATGTTTCTAACTTCATTTACATCAAAAGACCAATAGATATATTCATTGGATGTAAAAGACCAAATAGTTACAATATCTTTTAAATCTTTAAAACATCACTTTTTCAATTTTTTTTTTTTGGTACTGGGGATTGAACTCAGGGGCATTCTACCTCCGAGCTATACCCCCAGCCCTATTTTTTATTCTTTATTTAGAAACCGAGTCTCACTAAGTTGGGGAGTGCCTCACTAGGTAGCTGAGGCTGGCCTCGAACCCGGATCCTCTGGTCTCAGCCTCCTGAATGCTGGGATTACAAGTGTGCGCCACCACGCCTGGCTCACTTTTTCAATTATAATGAAGACAAAATATTTATGTTAGCATGCTTTTGAATAATTTTATTAATTTTTATATGTAATGGATTATTTACTAAGTTTTGGGGTGTATCCTCTACGTAAGAACTGCAACATAATAAAATTTTTATGTGAGAAACTTAGAGTATCTCTTCCTTTCCATACAAAGCATTGTTTGGAATTTTAAAACAGCTTCTTTTTCTTCTTTAGAGAGTGATACTTGTCTTGGCATGGAACCAAGTAAAGAAAGCAAACATAAAAGGGAGCCCCAGGAGAGCAGGCCTGGCTGTAATCCAATGGCTGGGCAGGCTGATTCTCCGAGTCTTCCAGTAACTGCAGGAGAGGACCACAGGGAGGAGCCGCTCTGCAGCACTGAAGCCTTGGTCAAGCTCCACACCGAGTCCTGGGAGACATCAGGGCCAGACTGTTCAGAGAATGTCCAAGAGGATGACAGCCGCCTGCAGGCAGCTCCCACAGAAGACCACCCAAGTGTGGCCAAAACAGAAGGCATTGCTGAAGACTCTGCCATGTTGTTACCTTCTAGTGAACCAGTGACAGAGCCATTGACCTCACCAGACTGTGACCCTGTACCTCCTGTGCTGATTTTTAAGGGTAAATATTCACAGATACAAAGGAAAGAACTCCACTTGCCACTTGAGAATGCTACTAAGGCGTTGCCCTCAGACCGGCATGAGAACAATGAACTGACAGAGCAGCAGCAACCCGATCTCACAGACAGTGATGGGAGAGTACCACAGGGACAGACTGACTCAGAGAACGTACTTGGTGAAAAGAAAATATCTGACGTAAGCACACTGTTTCCAGAAGTGTCTATGGCCCCAGAGGAGAAGGGGGATGAGGAAGACCAGGTCAGTAAGGAGACAGAAGACTATCTAAACAGTCTTTTGGAAGGGTGTGTAAAAGATACGGAAGATTGTCTTTCCTATGAAGATAACCAAGACGACTCTGATCTCCTTCAGGACCTTTCTCCTGAGGAAGCGTCCTACAGTCTACAGGAGAGTCTGCCTTCTGATGATAGCTGTCTTTCTCTTGATGATCTTGCCAAAAGGATAGAGATTGCAGAGGTAAATTAGACATGAAGTAGAATTAAAAGCAAAGTGAAATTTTAAAAACTAATACATGTACAAAATACTGCTTTGTTTTTATAAGTTTTCCCTGGTTCCAAACCTGAGGGAAAAATTTAGTTAACATAGACTTTTAATCATTAATAGTTTTATTTAGTTGTAAGTAGTGAATAAAATGGCTTTTAATCATTATTATGTTTATTTATACTTCAAGATGTTATACTGCATTTCTCCAGATACAGTGAGCAGCATTGTGAACACTATTTTTTTTTTGTAGTCCTGTGGCTTTTATTTGGTATTCCCAGGAATTATAATGAAGATTAGTATGTACTAATAAGGAAACCTCATTTTTTTCTCAAACACTTAGAAGATAAAAAATAGTGTGTACTCAGTTTCTTCCTCTTATTAATGTATTTTTAAAATTCTCTCAAACAGCTAATAGGATGAAGGACATTTGTGTGTGTGTGTGTGTGGTGCTGGGGACTGAACCCAGGGGCATTTACTCTGAACTACATCCCCAGTCCTATTTTATGTTTTATTTTGAAATAGGGTCTCAATTAGGTTACTGACAATCTGAGTTGCTAAGGCTGGCCTCGAACCTGTGATCCTCCTGTCTCCATGTCCCAAGTACTGAGATTATAGGCTGGATGAAGGAAATATTTTAAAACATAATGAATCTGGGTGATAACTAGATGAATTTTTAAACTATTAAGTGCAAAAAAAGGGGGGTTGGGGGAGTGGTCAGGGAAGGGTGAGCATTGTCTTTTGTTTGATAGTACAATAAAAAGTTTAGAAAAAGGAAAGATTAAAACCATACCAAACCCCTCTTCCTCCAAGGTGGCCTGTTGTTGGGGGGGGGGGGATCCGTTTCCCTTAGTTCTGGTACTGATCCCACCAGTTAATCAGTTTCCTAGAGCTACTGTTTTCATATCTAAACCTGCTTCCTTCTCTGAAATTTAGGAAATGAGCTGCCTTTTGCCTTTTTTTTTTTTTTTTTTTTTTTTTGCGGTACTGGGGATTGAACTCAGTCAGTGGCGTTCTACCTCCGAGCTATACCCCCAGCCCTATTTTTTTATTCTTTATTTTGAAACCGGGTCTCACTAAGTTCCGGAGTGCCTCACTAGGTAGCTGAGGCTGGCCGCCAACCCGGATCCTCTGGTCTCAGCCTCCGGAATGCTGGGATTACAAGCTTTCGCCACCATGCCCGGCTTGCCTTTTTTTTTTTGTTCACCTGATTTTTTTTTTTTGGAATGTTGGCTTCTAAATTCTACTTATACCCATTGTATTCTTTTCTTCTTTTTCTTTTTGTGGTGCTGGGAATTGAACCCAAGGGCATTCTACCTCTGAGCTACCCCCACCCCCAGCCCTATTTTATTTTTTATTTTGAAACAGGGTCTCACTACATTGAGACTAGTAGTGAAAGTCTCACTGCTTGCTGAGGCTGTCCTTGAACCTGCAATCCTCCTATCTCAGTCTGCCCAAGTACTGGAATTGGTGTGCACCACCACTCCCAGTTTACCCATTGTATTCTTTTTTTTTATTTTTATTTTTATTTTTTTTTGCAGTACTGGGGATTGTACTTAGGAGCATTCTACCTCCGAGCTATACCCCCAGCCCTATTTTTTATTCTTTATTTTGAAACCGAGTCTCACTAAGTTGCGGAGGGCCACACTAAGTAGCTGAGGCTGGCTGCGAACCCAGATCCTCCTGTCTCAGCCTCCCAAGTACTGGGATTACAAGTGTGGGCCACCACGCTTGGCTAATATTCATCATTTAAAAGCGCTTTACAGCTGGGTGTGATGGCACATACCTATAATCCAGTACTTGGGAGGCTAAGACCAAAGGATCACAGGTTCAAGTATAGCCTCAGCAATCTAGCGAGACTGTTTCAAAATAAAAAGGTAAAATAGGACTGAGGGTATTGCTCAGAGATAGAATGCCCCTGGGGTCAATCTCCAAAGTAACATAAAATTTAAAAAGCTTTACAATTAAGTGAAATATACCTGAGGGTCTCAATGTGGCACATAGGCCTTTTAGCTCGATCTCCTGTTCTCTGCCCTTCTGTACACTCTCACTGCCTTCCCACAGCTCCCTATGCCATGGCCAAAGGCTCTGCTCTTGACTTGTTGTGCAGGACTCTTGGTAGTGTGGCCCACTCCACCCGCCCTGCCTTGTGCTCAGCCATGCCGCAGTCAGCCTGGTTCCCTCGACACCTCCCAGACTCTGCATGCCATCACCCCAACTCGCTGCCTTCTGGGTGGTCTCTTCCGCTCTGGAGAGATGGATCTCCTTCCCACATCTGCTTCTTCCCAACCCTCAACTTGTGGGTCATGCCTTCTTAGTATATGAAGTGCTGAGCACAGCATCTGACCTTAAGCACTGGCTGCTGCCATTGGTCACTGAAATCCATAATCCTCTGAGCTTCCGAGGGGCCAGGCATCATTCCCCCATGATCTTGTTTCACTCTGACCATTCCTTGTTATAGGCACACACATGCTGTATTCTCCACCAAACTGCAAACTTCTTATAGGTAGAGATCCTGTTGAATACATCTTTGTATCTCTACAAAGCCAACATAGAACATTGTCAATTACAGCCACCATACCAAATAAAGCACTTTCCCCCCCTAGTTCACTTAGAAATAAAATAACCTTTAGGAACAGTTTTAGTTTTGATTATCTTCAATGAAAAACATTATTCACCAGCTGGGCGTGGTGGCGCACGCTTGTAATCCCAGCATCTGGGAGGCTGAGACCGGAGGATCCGGGTTCGAGGCCAGCCCCAGCTACCTAGTGAGGCACTCTGCAACTTAGTGAGACCCTGTTTCAAAATAAAAAATAAAAAATGGGACTGGGGGTGTAGCTCGGAGGTAGAATGCCCCTGAGTTCAATCCCCAGTACCGCAAAAAAAAGAGAAAAACATTATTCACATAAGTATATGCGAGATACTGCACATTCATTTCCTCTTGGATGTATTTCCTGAGCACCAGCTTATGGTTGGAAGCTGGGGAGACATCAGCAAGCACAGACCAAGTTCCCTCTCTCCTGAAGCGTATTTCCTAGAGAGAGACATAATGAACAAGTCCACATAAAATAAACAAGGTCCTTTCAAATATTGGTAAGGCTATGAAGTAATTTCACAGGGTGAGGGGATATAAACTAGCAAACTGCAGCTTGTTAACAGTTTTCTGGAGGTTAAAAAGTGGGTGGCACTCACACTCTTAACCATTTCTTTTCCTATTTTGTACTTATTAAATTGCCCCAGTAAGCAAGTAAATTATAAACACAGGGTAGTGTACAGTTCATACACTTGTACAGGTGGTGTGCAGCTCACTATGGTATACTTCTCACTGAGGAACCTAAAAGTAAACAAGCAAGCAGAGTGCATCACTTGGTTTTTGGTTTGGTTTAGTTTTGGGGTTTTGTTTTTGCTTTTTTGCAGTTGTGAGGATGGAACCTAGGGCTTTGCCTTTGCTAGAAAAGGACTCTACCCCTAAGCTTTCCCTCTTTTGTTTTTCCCTCACTTGTTTTTTCAGTGAGGAATGCTAGACATAAATTTGACCAGCGCTTCTACAGCAAAATTGTTAGCATTCAAGGTATTTATAACATACACGTGTGATTTATGAATGTTAATTGTTAGTTGGAAACCAAGTATATGCTCTTGTTCAGAATTTACCAGCCTTGCCAGGCGTGGTGGCACACACCTATAATGCCAGTACTTGAGAGCTGAGACAGGAGGATCATAGGTTCAAGGACAGCCTCAGCAACCTAATGAGACCCTGTTTCAAAACAGGGTCAGATATAGAATGTCCCTGGGTTCAGTCGCCAGTACCACAAAAGAAAAGAAGGAAAAACCAGCCTTGGGGTTCTGCATTGAGTAAAGCCTGTATCGTTAAAAGATTATTATTTGGTGTCTGTTTCTTCTTTAGTCTCAGTGAGGAGTCACTTCTAACAGCAGTGTTCCAAATGTTTCCTTGGCATATTAGAAATTACTATTCTGGTAGAGTTGCAAATTAATTTTGTTTTTATAACCAGTTTATTCTAAAACTGCTGTTTAAGATGCTCATTGATATTTGAGGGGAAGGGAAGGAAATATTTATTTGCAAATTTAGAAGACTCAGCCAAATGGATTTTTTAAGCTGTGCTTTTATCAGAGTGCTGTCGATAGCAATTACATTAATTATAGTTCAGATATTCTTTTTGTTCTAAGTAGATGAGCTTGGCATATTTTGCTTGGGTAGGGAAGCAATTAACTAATTGAAGTGAGGAACTAAATTAGTGTTTTGTTTGTTTGCAGTACTGGGGATTGAACCCAGGGGTATTCTACCTCAGAGTTATACCTCCAGCCCTGTTTTTTATTGTTTATTTTGAAACAGTGGGAGTATGTTGCAGAGGGCCTCACTAAGTAGCTGAAGCTGGCCATGAACCTGTGAGGGCCCCCCCCCCTCCCCGTCTCAGCCTCCTAAGTATACTGGGATTACAAGCATATGCCACCACATCTGGCTCTAAATTCATTTTAAAGTTATATTTTGGGGGCTTAAAAATTATTCATTTTTTTCTAGCATGCATGAAGCCCTGGATTCAATCCCTAGCCCCACAAAAATAGATATATAAATGTTCTTTAACTTTTATTTATTTATTTATTTATTTATTTATTTATTTATTTATTTCGGAATTGAACTCAGGGACATTCTACCTCTGTGCTACACTCCCAGCCCTATTTTATTTATTTATTTTTTTCCCGGTACTGGGGATTGAACTCAGGGGCATTCTACCTCCGAGCTATACCCCCAGCCCTATTTTTTATTCTTTATTTTGAAACCAGGTCTCACTAAGTTGTGGAGTGCCTCACTAGGTAGCTGAGGCTGGCCATGAACCTGGATCCTCCGGTCTCAACCTCCCAAATGCTGGGATTACAAGTGTGCACCACCACGCCCAGCCCCAGTCCTATATTTTATTATTTATTTATTAAGTTGAGGAGAGCCTTAGTAAGTAGCTGAGGCTGGCCTAGAAACTGGATCTTCCAATCTCAGATTCCCAAGTACTGGGATTACAAGGGTGCGCCACTATGTCCAGCTGTTCTTTACCTTTTTTTTTTTTTTTTTTTTG
>PVLC010018404.1:0-33067 GCA_004027655.1 Graphiurus murinus | reverse complement strand
CTCCTGCTTGGAAGCTTGCTCAAAAATGAACTATGACCTCTGAAATTTTCAGGTTGGTAAGCAAACATACCCTTCTTTTACATGCCAGGGATTTAGTTTACTGTCGTGAGACTGATGACTGAAGCAGTATTCTACTCCATTGAAACTTTTCCTTTCTCATTCATTTATTCATGTGTTTATACATATCAGTACTCACAAGCAGTTTTTAATCTATAGATGTGGTTTGCATTCTGCCCATTTTCTGTTTTTGTATGGTCTGTAAGTTAACAATGGTGTTCCATTTCTAAGCAATACAAAAATAATTATGAAGAATATTTGTGGTGCAAAAAACCAGAAAATCTAAATCTTATTGTAAATTACTGAAGCCTTATTGGCATGGAGTTGCTTTCATTCATTTTAGTATATCTTTTATGAGCCAGGCATGGTGGCCCATGCTTGTAATCTCAGTACTTGAGTGGCTGAGACAGGAGCATCACAGGTTCAAGGTCAGCCTCAGCTACTTAGCAAGGCTTTTTGTAACTTAGTGAGATCGTGCTCCAAAATAAAGAATAAAAATAGGGCTGAGGGTGTGGTTTTGAGGTAGAATACCCCTGGGTTCAATGCCCAGTACCGCACACACACACACAGAAAAGTATAGCTTTTATGTTATAGTGCTGGGTTGAGTAAATGTGACAGAAATGCATGTAGGGCTCTATCCAGTTAATACTTTGCACAGCTCTTCTCCCACTACAAGTCATAATGATGTCATTATAATAAAAGTATTTCACGTGACACTTCTATGGCCTTACCCTGATATATATTTACTTTTTTAAAATTACCAGTGTATGTTCAACATGTAAAAACTAGAGCAGGAAAGGAATATGTAGTCTGAATGTTATGCTTTTATGGTAGACTGTGGATTATTTCCTACTAAGGAAGTTGACAAAATATCTTGTATTTTAAACAATGACACCACCAGAGTGATGGTGAAAGAGCACAATGTATACCACTTTATTAGATAAAGCACTCATCACAATAGTGTTAACTGCCAAGAAATTAATGGTATAAAATATAACTTAAAACCATTCAAGTCTCAAGTTTTAAATTCTGCAAATATTTACACAGGTTAAGTTACCATAAGTGGCAGATTTTTTTTCCACTTCAATTTTTATAGTTGTTTCATATCAGACATGATGACATAAACTGTTAATCAAATATTATTTAATCAATTTCAGACCAGGAATTAGCCTACCTTGCTTCACAAAATGAGTCTACACTTATTTTAGGAGACATGTATGTAAAAGAACTGCTGTAAATTATCTTTGAATTTTAATACAATTTTTGACAATATTTCTTTCATGTTAAAAACACCAGCATATTACCCTTTTCTTGTTACTTGGCCTACAGTAAAATACATGTCATCTGGCCTGGCAAGTAATGTTTTTCCTTGGTATGGATTGTTAAGTGCAAAACTCAAATTTTTCAAGTAATGGGTTAATAGGTCACCAGGAATTAGATAAAAAAGTAGTCGCTTAGTCAGTTCCTAAACAGTTGACATAATTGCAGTATTTCAAAATGTCATATTATATATAATATTTCTACATGTAAGGTAATGGCCAAATTCTACTTCCACAATTCACACTTGTTTGCAAAATTATTCCCCCAAACCACCTGCTGATCTCTACTCAGGGTACTGAGTGGAGTTTCAGTTGCCTCAGCTAATAATTCCCTTTACCTCTGATTGGTGACTTTGAGTCCTTTTCTTGAGGTGGGACACAAAATTTGGAGGCCCCAGTGAGAGATTTGACAGGGATCCTGGACCTTGGAACAGGACTTGCTGTGTTCCCCTTCAGGAAAGTGCTGGCTCACAGGATGGCTGCTGAGAGATGTTCCTCAGCACCCAGCAGGGCTCCTTGTGGGGTCAAAAGCACTCCCTGACCAATGACCAATGTGTGAGGAGGGAATCAGGAAAAGTCCTCTGAGGGCATCTGGTCTGGTGAGGCAACTCTTCTGGTAGGAGTGGAGAAAGGCTGGATGAGGCAATACTTTACCATCCTGGAGGTAAGACAAGACTTTTTCCTACTGTTCTGATTAGTTTGGTTAATTTGTATCTTGGGTTATCTTATGAGGCAAATTTTGTGGGTTGTTTTGTTTCTGTTGATTTTATAGTCTCTCTTCGTCTTTGTAGTTCATATTGTCTATCTTCTGTGTGGTCAATTACTTTGTCTATCTATAGTCAACAGACCCAATCAAAATTGGACACAGTACTCAGTTGAGCCTGTGGTGCTCACCATGGGGCTTTCAGCAACATCAACCTTGATAAGTCTACGAAAATGTTTTTTTATCTTTTTTTCCCTGTTTCTAAATATTTTCTTTATGCATACAGGTGTGTGCAAAGTTCCTGTCCTTCACTTTCATCAACCTAAGTTGGATAAACCCACCCAAATGCTGTGCAGGAGCTCAATGGTCTCCATTGTTTTCCTTTCTCTTCGGCCTCTCCCTTTCTTTTGTATAAACTATGTAAGAGATATTAAAATGTTGCTTTTTAGGCACAGACTTTGACACCTGATACATTTTCACTGGCCAACAATTTGACTTCCTAAGCCTTTAATTATAAATTTGAGCTCTCAACTGTTTCTGTGAAGTTGTGTTATGTTAATCTACCTTATGCAGTTGCTGTCAATGGGAAGGGCACTTTTGGGATTTTGCCTTAACTAAAGTATGTTGTTTTTTTTTCCTCCTATATTTTTCTTGATATTTAAATAACTGAATCTGATTTTGTCTTTTCTATGAGTATGATCAAAAGAAAAAAAAAGTTTTTTTTTTCTGACCACCTTTTAGTTCATATAACATAATTCTTTAACAAATAAGTTTAAAATTGTTGGTAAAATAAAAATATGAGATATAATTAAAGGTAACCGATATTTTTCCAGGTCAGCCAATTAGGATTATATTGTCTGTCCCTATTTGATGTTTAAATTGCAATGTTCATTGTTTTTTGGATTTTAAAAAATGTTGACTTAAAGTACTAACTATGGTTAAAGTTGCTCAGCAATGGGAACCACAGAGACAGAAAAGATTTAGAGAGAAATATAGGTATTTTTACTGTTGGAACTAAGGCCTTTTTTTTTTTTTCCTCTGAGCCCATGGATTTTTACCTAGGTCTTCACTCATATTTTTTTTGTTCTGATTTATTTTTTATTTTGTTTGTTTTCTTTTATCAAACTAAAGGTTTTCTAGGTTCCCATGATGTGGGGTATTTTTTTTTTCTTCCCCCTTCCTATTTTTATTCATCAGCTGTCCAAGATTAATTAGATGTTTGGTATCCTAGGAAAGAGGATATAAACAGTGATGATTGGGGTGTTTGCCTGCCATGGGGGGCAAAGTTGCCTCTTGAATAAATTTGATTCAGTGTCACCCACGGTCGGCGAACTGAGCATTACCAACTGTACAAGAAGAAAGACTTATATAGCTATTTTTATCTAAACATCTTTGTATAGGACTGGCTTACTTCTGGGCAAATATGTGGGATATATATATATATATATAATTCATATGTATATATAATTCATATATATAATTCATATATATGTAATTCATATATCTATATCTATATCTATCTATATTTATATAAAATCTCCTGTGTACTACCTGTTGATGTTGTATGTTATGTTATAAATGTAGTATGTCTGTCCACATGGTACCACAAAGTGGTATATTGAATGAGTGCTCATAAAAAATAAATAAACATAAGATCAATTGCCTCTGATTTCATGTGACTTAAGTAAATCTTAACAACTGAGTAAATATAATATGTTCATGAGATTAAAGTAAAAATGTCCTTAAAATTATTAACCCATGCCTTTATTTTCTTTCGGTAAATAATTCATTGCAATTGTGTTTCTAGAGGTTTCAGGTACAATGTTCATTGCTTTTAAGGTTTTTTTTTTTTTTTTTGGCAGAAAAATATTGTTGGAACATGAATGATGTTTATCCAGTGTCTTCATTCTAGGAATGATCTATAATTTAATTATTAAACTAGATAAGTGCAAAAAGTAATTGATACTTCAAAATGCTCTTGGCTTCTTAAAATTTACAGTAACTTTTCAGTCATATAAGTGGGCTTCTAAATTGCAGGTATATAGGAAAACAATGTTGTAAAATGGTTTTGTTTTTGAGTTGTTCACTAAAAGGCAACAAAAGGTCATGGAACACAGGGTTCAGGTCAATATGTAATGCTGCAGCAATCAGGGCTCAGGTCAGTGTGTGACATAGCCATAACTTTGCGCAGCTCAGATCATTACACAATTTTGTATATATTGCTTTGATGTCAATAACCATGTATTTTCTTTTATCTAACACCCCTAAAATTTTAGAGACAATGATTAGATCAGTGAAACACTCACTGACAATCTTTAGGAAAATTTCAATCCCTCTAAAAGGAAAGGATAAATCCTGTTGGTCCAGATGTTAAACATTTCAAGTCCCATTCCCTTACTGGTCATCATTTTAAAAACAAGGCATGGCCATCAGAAAAAAAATGCAAACAATGACACTATCTTATAGCTGGATCTGTTGTAAAAAAAAGTGAGGAATTACAAGATTCAAAGATAAAGGCATCTAAACTAAACAGAATTGTGGTAGCTTTTCCAGGTGTATATTTATGTGTTCCAATTGCATTATAACCATCTTTTTTATGCAAGGATACAAGTTAGATGCTGGATATTTGGCCCTGCCAGAAAAAATGAGAATAATCATAAAAAGAAGAGAATACAACAGGGAGGACCTTGTAGCCAACATCCATCCATGCCTAATGAGAGTGCTTGGGAGTCTAGTGTTTTCTTAATTGGAAACATAAAAATATCTAGGGTACAAATGAGGCTACATGGAACCTCATCCAAATATAGAGAGGAGTGGAAACCAACCAGGAGGGATGAGTCAGGGTAAAGAGTGGCAAAGCCTCAGGCCTGTAGAGCTCTCCCCAGTAGATAGTGAGCCACTCTCACCAAGACCACACACAGGCACATAGCCGATTGCCCCTAGCTGCATAAATTTTAGTTTATTCTCAGGGTGCAAGAAAGGAAGGTGACCTTGTAAGCATAATCCAATCACACTATCTGTCTCTTAGATGGGATCCTAGAAATCCAAAGCAGAAGCTTGATCTCTCCTGCATATGTTCTCCAAAATTGAGAAAAATTTGATCCCAAAAACCTAAAGAAGAAAGCTCTCATTTCTTTCTGCACTCAATTATGGCCACAATACTTGCTGGGAGACCAAAATAATCCTGACCAATAATACCATCTTGCAGTTAGTTTTATTTAGTGAAAAGGAGGGCAAGTGCAGGAAGTGGCTTATTTTTTTAACTGTTCTTTTATCTTTGAGACTACCAGGACTTACCCAAATATTGCAAAATTAAAACTCATAAGCCACTTCAAGAGTTAATCTTAAGGAGATTAAAAAAAAAGAAACAAAACAAAACAAAACACAAAAAGACCTTGACAACTTTTCCTGCAACTCTGACCAATACAGGTCTTTGAGCTACTGCCATCCTTATATCACCTCACTTATAGAAACATACAAGATGAAACTCTATCATCATTAAAAAGGGAGCAAGTTTATCAGGGAGTCCAAGAGATAGGCAACAATTATTATTTATACTGTATTTATTTATTTTTTTTTTTTTTTGGTTTTTTTTGGCGGTACTGGGGATTGAACTCAGGGGCATTCTACTTCCGAGCTACACCCCCAGCCCCATTTTTTATTCTTTATTTTGAAACCGAGTCTCACTAAGTTGCGGAGTGCCTCACTAGGTAGCTGAGGCTGGCCGCGAACCTGGATCCTCCGGTCTCAGCCTCCCGAATGCTGGGATTACAAGCGTGCGCCACCACGCCCGGCTTATACTGTATTTAAAAGGACAAAAAATGTTAAATTAAATCCTTCAATTATGGGCAAGTGACAGCCATACATTAAGGCCCAAATAAATCCCCAATGACCTTCCTAAAACACTTCAATAAATCATGATTACATTCACTAATCTGACCCTGGAATCCACAGAAGGGCAGGCCATCCTTATAGATAAATTTCTGACTCAGTCCATGCCAGATATAAGGTGGAGACTCCAAAAACTGGTGTCAGATTAAAAAAAAGTCCCCTTTGAATCAAGTAGCACTAGCTGCCAATTTAGTTTATTATAATAGAGACTGGGAGAACAAAAAGAAAATACTATGGGGAGATCCTGGCACCCATTTATCTCAATGCCAACCCTATGGGAAACCTGGTTGAGGTCTGTTCCAGGTGTGGAAAGCTGGGTCATTTCAAACATGATTGCCCTCAATCAGGAGTCCACAAATGCCCTCCAAAGACCTTCCCACAATGCAAAGGGGACTACTGGATGTCTGGAGTGCCCGCAGATTCAGAGGAATCTGGAATCGCTGGTTCCACTCTGTCAATGATGGGCTCCAGGGCCACTTCTCCAGGCTCCCACAACCTGGCTTAAGACCTTAAGACTGCGAAAATTTAGGTAACCCTAATGATGGGGGTCACAGACTGTCCTGTTCCTGGTGGACATGGCTGCCAGGCATTCCACATTCCACAATTTATTTACCACCCCCCCAGTCCAAGATCATCTCATAAGGTTATATTTCAGGGCATTTTTTACTAGACCTTAGAATATTTTTAAGTTATTATTGGTGAATTGCGATCACATATCTTCATTGGGTACAAGCTGGTAAACGCATAGATGCACACATTTCTCATTTAACCCAACCCAATTCCCACCTCATTCCCTCCCTCCACCCTTCTTCATATGTTTGGCTTAGTGACTGACTATGATATGTTTGGGGATGTACATCCCATGTATTAGGGTGTTTTTCTCTCTCTCCCCTTCCCATTACCTTCAGGTAGGTCACCTTCTTTGCTCATCAAAGGTTTCTTCTTTTTCATCTGGAGTCCCTCTTAAGACCCACTTTATCCCTAGCTTCCATATATTAGAGAGAGCATCAATTTTTAACATTTTGTGACTAATCTCACAACATAATGTTTTCCAGTTCCATTCATTTCCTTGCAAATGACATGCTTTTATTCTTCTTTATAGCTGAGTAAAATTCCATTGTGTACATATCCATAGTTTTGTAATCCATTCATCTGTTGATGGACATCTTGGCTGGTTCCATAGTGTGGCAATTGTGAATTGTGTAGCTATAAACATAGACAAATGCAGCAGTCTCATAGTTTGGTTTCCATTTTTGGGAGGAGATATCCAGAAGTGGTATTGCTGGGTCATATAGTAGATTCATTCCCATTCAACTAAGGATCCTCCATACATTTTCCAAGGTGGTTGCACTAATCGGCAATCCCAACACCAATGAATTAGGGTTCCCACTTCTCCACATACTCCTCAGCATTTGTTGTTGTTTGTGTTTTTTCATGATTGCCATTCTAACTGAAGTTAGGTGAAATCTCAAGGTAGTTTTGATTTTCATCTCTCTGATTTCTAATGTTGGACATTTCCTCATACATTTAGTGGTCATTAGTATTTATTCTTTTGTGAAGTGTCTATTTAGATCCTTTGCCCATTTTGACTGGGTTATTTGTTTTCTTAGCTGTGAGTTTCTTGAGTTCTCTGTATATTCTAGATATTAGTCCTTTATCAGAAGTGTTAGCTTGCAAAAATTTTCTCCCTCTCTGTGGGCTCTCTGTTGAGGTTCTTGATAGTTTCCTTTGTTGCACAGAAGCTCTTCAGTTTAATGATATCCCATGTATTGATCTTCCTTTGAGTTGCTTGTGCCTTTGGGATTTTGTTTAGAAAGTTTTTACCTGTTCCTATGTATTGATGTGTTGGGCCTATGCCCTCTTCAAGTAGCTGCAAGATCTCTGGGTTGATTTCCAGGTCTTTATCCATCTGGAATTGACTCTTGTTCAGGCTGAGAAAGTGGGGTTTATTTCCATTTTTCTGCATATGGTTAACCAGTTTTGTCAACACCATTTGTTCAAGAGGCTATCTTTTTTCCAGTGTATGGTTTTGGCTCCTTTGTCAAAAATCAATGGCCTATGAGCATGTTAGTTTGTTTCTGAGTATTCTATTTTGTTCAATTGGTCTATGTGTTTTTGTGCCAATGTAATGCTATTTCTATTACTGGGGCTTTGTAGTATAGTTTGAAATCAGGTATTGTGATGCCTCCTGCATGGGTCTTGTTGCTAAGAACTGCTTTGGCTATTCTGGGCTTTTTGTTGTTCTAAGTGAATTTAAGAACTTATTTTTCTACGTCTGTGAGGAGTGACCTTGCTAATTTCATGGTTATCACATTGAATCTGTAGATCGTTTTTGGGACAATGGCTATTTTGATGATATTTATTCTGCTTATCCAAGAGCATGGAAGATCTTTCTATCTTCTAAGGTTTCTTCAATTTCTTTTTTCAACATTTTATAATTTTCTGTATAGAGGTGTTTTTCCTCCTTGCTTAGGTTTATTCCTAAGTATTCCATTTTTCAGGGTCTATTGTGAGTGGAATTGTTTTCTTGACTTCTTTTTCAGTAGATGTATGGTTGACTTACAGGACAGCTTCTGATTTTTTAAGATTGGTTTTGTATCCAGACACCTTGCTTAATTTGTTGATCAGTTCTATAAGTTTTTTGATTGATTTTGCTGGGTTCTCTAAGTATAGTATTATGTCATCTGCAAAAAAGGATAGTTTTAGTTCTTATTTTCCTATTTTTACACCTTTGATTTCCTTCTATTGCCTTATTGCTCTCGCTAGAGTCTCAAGTACTATATTGAACAGAAGTGGTGATAATGGACATCCTTGTCTTGTTCCTGTTTTTAATGGGAACTCTTGCAGTTTTTTCCCCCATTTAATATGATGCTGGTTGTGGACATATGGTATATTATCTTTATTATGTTGAGGCATGTTCTTTCTATTCCAATTCCCTGAAGTGCTTTTAGCATGAATGGGTGTTGGATTTTAACAAATGTTTTTCCAACCACTATTGAATTGGTCAGGTGATTTTTGTCTTTGATTCCGTTTATGTGGTGAATTACATGGGTTGTTTTCCATATGTTGAACCAGTCCTGCATTCCCAGGATGAACCCATCTTAGTCATGGTGAATACTTTTCTTGATATGGTTTTAATGTGAATTGCTAGTATTTTGTTTAGCAGTTTTGCATCTGTTATCATTTATATAGGCCTATAGTTTTATTTTCTTGAGTTATCTTTATTTGGCTCTGGTATTAATGTGATGTTGGCTTCAAGAATGTGTTCAAGAGAGTGTCCTTTTTTACTATTTCATGGAATAGTTGGAGGAGTATTGGGATTAGGTTTTCTATAAAGGTTTTGTAAAATTCACTTGTGAAACCATCTGGCCCTGGGCTTTTGTTTGATGACAAACTCTTTATAGCTGTTTCTATCTCTTTGATTGGTTTGGTTTAAGTTTTCAATATCTTGTTGACTCAGTTTAGGAAGGTTATATGCATCTAGAAACTTGTCAATTTCTTCTAGATTTTCCATTTTTTTGGAGTTTAGTTTTTGAAAGTAGTTTGTGATCTAGATTTCTACATTGTCAGTGATAATATCACCTTTCTCATCTCATTTTCGTAATTTGGTAATTTGGGTTGATTCTCTTTTTTTGTGTAGGATGGCTAATGGTTAATCTATCTTGTTTATTTTTTTCAAGAAACCATCTTTTGGTTTTTTGATTTTATGTATTTTTTTTATTCTCTACTTGATTCATTTCTGCTCTGATTTTAATAATTTCCTGTGTTCTATTGGCTGTGGAGTTAGACTTTTCTTGTTTTTCAAGGGCTTTGAGCTGTGTCTTTAGGTCATTCATTTGGTTATTTTCTGTTCTTCTATGATAGCACTCTGTGCTATAAATTTTCCTCTTAGTACTGCCTTCAAGGAATCCCAAGGGTTTCAATATGTTGTGTCTCTGTTTTTGTTGGTTTCTAAGAATTTTTTAATGTCTCCTTTTACTTCTTCTATCACCCATTCCTTGTTCAGCAGTGTGGTGTTCAATCTCCATGTTTTTACGTGGTTACTCTGGGTCTTCTTAGAGTTGATATCTAGTTCCATTCTATTGTGGTCAGAAAAGACATGGGGAAATATGTTACATTTTTTTAATTTGCCAGTATTCACTTTATGACTCAGAATGTGGTCTATTTTGGAGAAGGTTCCATGGGCATCTGAGAAAAATGTGAATTCAGCTGTAGTTGGTGAAATATTCTCTATGTGTCTAATAGGTCTATTTGGTTTATGGTATTCTTTAAGTGTGAGGCGATTTTATTGACCTTTCATTTAGAATATAAGTCTAGTGATGCAATACGAATATTGAAGTCTCCCAATGTTATTGTATTGGGAACTATGTGTGACATTATATCATGAAGAGTTTGCTATATGAAAGTGGCTGCATCTATGTTTGGGGCATAAATGCTTACAAGTGTTTATTTCCTCTTGCTGGATTGTTCTTTTACTAGTAAAAAATGACCTGCTTTGTTTCTTCTCATAAGCTTAGGGTTGAAGTCTAATTTATATATCATAGTTGCTACTCTTTCTTATCTTGGAGTTCCATTGTCATAGATTACTTTACTCCAGTCCTTCACCTATAGTTTGTGGGAATCTTTGATTGTAATGTGTGTTTTTGGCAGGCAGCATATAGATGCATTATGGGTTATAATCCTTTTTGAAACCTTGTGTCTTTTTATTGGGGAAGTTGAGGCCATTTACATTCAGTGTGATTATTGAGAAATAATTTTTCATTCCTAACATTTTGAGTTATGACTTCTGTTTGAGGTAGTGTTTGTACTTCTTTGCTTAGTTGTTTGCTTCCTAGAAATTATTGTTTCTCTGGTTCTGATGTTTATGTGTTAGTTCTTCTTTGTAGTTAATCTCTTTGAGTATTTTCTCTAGTGCTTGTTTGTAAGATATAAATTGTTTCAGTTTCTGTTTGTCATAGAAGGTTTTTATTTCCTCGTCAATTTTGAGAGATAGTTTTGCAGGGTAAAATAATCCTGCCTGCAAGTTGTTTTCTTGCAGAGTTTGGAATATGTTGCTCCAGGCCCTCCTGGCTTTCATTACTTGGTTTGGGAGGTCTGGAATGATTCTCATTGGTTTACCAGTAAGTGTTACTTGGCCTTTACTTTTGTTGCTTTAAGATTCTCTCCTTAGCCTCTACATGAGTCAATTTCATTATTATGTGGTGTGGCGAACCTCTTCTTTGGTCTTGTCTAGAGGGGAATTTATATGTTTCCTGTGCCTGAATGTGGACTTCTCTTTCTAGTTTGGAAAATTCTCTGATATTACTTCTTTGAAATGATGGTTTATTCCATTAGTTTCAACTTCTAATTCTTTGTCTATGCCTATTATTCTTAGGTTAACTCTTAAAGTTGCCCCAGATGTCATAGATGTCCAATTTATATGTTTTTTATTTTAATTTTCTCTCTGTGAATAGTATCTGATACTGAGTTGCAATTATTCTAGTGCTTCTTCTGCCCACTGTGATGGTGCTGTTGGTGGGTTTCAGGTGTTGACTTTTAGGGTTCATTTGTTGTTTCTGTTATGGGGATTCATTTCAGAGATGTAAATAGGACAGTTTGCAGCCTCTGAATTTTTAGGCTTTGATGTGGGAGGTGTTGAGCTCTTCCTTCTATCAGCAGAGGTGAGTTTATCCTTGGTGTTCAGCCATTCTTTCTGGTGGTTCACCTCTCTGGTCCAATCTCTGCTATGGAGATTTAGAGATTCTGCTGGTATATTCAAGGACAGGTTGTATTCAGTGGTCAAGATTAGGTGAGTGGGTAGAAGTCACAGTGATGAATGAAAGAATGGAGGAAAGTAGAAGGTATGATCCAGTGGAATAAGAGTTTGAGTCTGTTAAGGTGATCTATGGTAAAGATTAAAGATAGTGGATATGTCGAGGGATTCTAGTCATCAATGTAGAGTATTTAGGTATAGTGGTATGAAATGGTCTTAATATGAGACAAGAAAAAAAGGAAAAAGAAAAGAGATAAAAAGTGTTGAGGAGAAGAAGATAGATATGAGAGAGGGAGGGAAGCTTATAAAAGGCATGAGGAAGATAGCTGACAACTGAGTAAAAAACAATAATCCAACCAACCATCCAAACAAACATAAATAAAACAAAGTAATACAAAATGAAAACAGAGTGAAAAATAAAAAAAAAAAACAAAAACAAAAAGAAACAAAAACAAAAACCCTGCAAGTATATAAGTATAGAGGCCATGTGGTCTCTGGACTCCTTTTGGATTTATGTGTATAATTTCAGCTTTTAAATGACTACTCACTATATTCATTTTTTTGAGCATGTTTCAGGCATTCTTATTTGCTCTCTTTGTCAGTGTAGGCTCAGAGTTCTGCTGGTGCTTCTCCCACAGCAAGCTTGTGTCTCTGAGCTCTCCACAGGGCCTGTCCCTGCACTGCACAGTCTGTGTAGGCAGCAGGCACCGGTGGATCTGGACCCAGTGTAAACCCAAGGCTCAACTTTTTCACAGACCCTGTCTGTTTCTCTTTCTTTCTGCCTTTGCTAGTGGCAGGTATGCAGTCTAACTATGGAGCATTTTTCAGGGGTATGTAACTTCTCTATGTTCTGTGTGCTCTGAGTCCCTCCCGCATTTCTGCTCCTATCCAATTGCTAGAGGGGCAGACAATCAAGTCTGTCATTTGCCACAGTCATTCAGTTAACTTATAATTGGGTGTTGCTCTGGCTCTGGAGGGAAAGGGGAGCTGGCGTGACCCTAAGTGCAGACTTATGCTCGTTGTTCCAAACATTCTGGTCACTGTCAATCATGCAGTGGTATGCTGCCTGATTAGGGTATAGAGTTATGGAGTCACTTATTTTACATCTGGTCACTGGGTATGCAGGAGGTCATTAGATGTCTCGGTGCCAGAAGACCCTGCTCTGGGTGGATGGCTCAATGATGGCTCTGTAATATGCTCCACTGCTGCACTTGGGCTCCTTTGTTCTCCCTGGTTTGCTTTCTGGGTTCTGTTCAGCTGCACTTCAATTTTCATTATTTTTTCACGGTTTTGCTCCTTTTTTTTCTTCCATCAAGAAGCTGCCTTTATGGCAGTATAGATTCAAGCTCTACAGCACCCAAGGAGAGGTGCTTCACTCAGATACCATCTTGGGCTTCTCCTGTAGTTAATCTCTTTGAGTATTTTCTCTAGTGCTCTTTGGAAGACATACATTTTTTCAGCTTCTATTTGTCATGGAAGGTTTTTAATTCCCCGTCAATTCTGAGAGATAGTTTTGCTGGGCAAAATAAACTTGCCTGCAAGTTGTTTTATTGCAGAGATTGGAATATGTTGCTCCAGGCTCTTCTGCCTTTTGTTACTTGGTTTGGGAGTTCTTGGGTGATTCTAATTGGTTTGTCTCTAAATGTCACTTGGCCTTTTACTTTTTTGTCTTTAAGATTATCTCCTTGGACTCTACATTAATCAATTTGATTATTATGTAGCATGGTGAACCTTTTTTTGGATCTTGTCTATAGGGTATTCTATATGTTTCCTATACCTGTGAGTGGACTTCTCTTTCTAGTTTGGAAAATTCTCTGATATTGTTTATTTGAAAAAATGGCTGATTCCATTAGTTTCAACTTCTAATTCCTCTTCTATACCTAGTATTCTCAGGTTAGCTCTTTTAAAATTGGCCCAGTGATGGGTACAAGAATAGTATAAAGTAGAAGATATTATCCACTAGAATAAGAGTTTGAGTGTGTTAAGGTGATATATGGTAGACATTAGAGATGTTGTATAAGTGGGGGGATTCTGCTAGTCAATGTAGAATAGTTAGGTATAGTGATATGAAATATTCTTGATATGAGAAAGAAGAAAGGAAAAAAAGAAAGAAGAAAAAAATGTTAATGAGAAGAATATAGATAGGAAAGACAGGGGAAGCTTGTAAAATGGCTGAGAAAGAGAGTCAACAAATGATCAAAAAATAACAAAGCAACCAACCATCCAGACAAACTAACATAAATAAAACAAAGCAATACAAAACAAAACAGAGTTAAAAAACAAAAACAAAAACCCTGTATGTATATAAGTACAGAGCCTACTCGGCCTCTGCAGTCCTCTGGTATATTTTCAGGTTATAAATTTCTACTCACTATATTAGATTTTCAAGAATGTTTCAGGCATTCTTATTTGGTGTTCTATAGTGGTGATGTCCTTTTGTGGATCCCCTGGTGTGTTCACAGTGGTTAGGTCCCTGACCTGAAGTCTCTCTCTATCAATGCAGTCACCGAGTTCTGCTTGTGCCTCTCCCAGTGCTAGCTTGTGTCTCTGAGCTCTCCACAGGACCTGTCCCTGTGCTGCTCTTTGTCTATATAGGCAACAAGCATCACTGGATCTGGAACCAGTGTAAGCCCAAGGCTCTCCACTTTCCACAGACCATGCCTGTCTCTGTCTCTGTGTCTCTGTCTCTGTCTCTCTCTCTCTCTGCCTTTGCTGGTGGCAGGTGTGTAGTCTAAATGTGGGGCATTTTTCAGGGGTGTGTAAGGTCTCTATGCCCTATGTGCTCTGGGTCCCACCCACACTTCTGCTTCTATTCAACCACTAGAAGGGCAGGCAACTGGGTCTATTGTTTGCCAGAGGGTCCCTTCTGGCCATGCAGTTGCTTACAACTGAGTTCTTCTCTGGTTCTAGAGGGAGAGGTGAGCTGGGCTGTCCCTTAAGATAGTCATCTCAGGATTTCCAGTCACCATCAGTTGTGCAGGGATACTCTGCCTGATTAGGGTGTGTAATTCTGTAGTTGATTACTCCACTTCTGGTCACTGGGTATATAGGAGGGGTTTAGAAGCCTCAGTGATAGTAGACCTCACTCTGAGCAGGTGGCTCAATGGTGGCCACCACACCATGGTGAGTTCTGCTGCCAGGCCCACAGGTTGCTTTGCTCTCCCTGGTCTGCTTTCTGGGTTTTGTTCGGCTGTGTTTTAATTTTTGAAATTTTTTTCACTTTTTTGATGCTTTTTTCTTCCATCAAGAAGCTGCTTTTATGACAGTTTTATTTGAGTTTTACAGCACCTATGATGAAGTGTTTCTCTTAGTCACCAACTTGGGCTAGTCCTCTATAATTCTTTTATTTTATTTTTTAATACAAAACCTAGCCTGCTCCTGGGGTGACCTCCACTTCTCTCATTTCTTCTTAGTAATACCAGAGACCCCAGCTACACTGTTAGGAAGAGATATAATATCAAAAGCTAAAATGAGATTAATTTTCCCCTCAGAGCCACTTGGATGTTGGACAGATGGAAAAACTGTGGGATGAGCCCTTTCCACGAAGCCTGTCCTCATTAAACTAAGAGACTCACCCACCTTTCTTTGACAAAATAATACCCCCTCACACTTTAGGTAAAGACGGGACTGTTGTCCATTGTGGATCATTTGTTAAAGCTAGGGTTCTTAATAAAAATGTATCAAGCCTTACAACACCCCTATTCTGGGTGTGAAAAACAAAAACAAACAGTGTAACTGTTTAAAGTCCAGGCCACTATAAAACTTAAATAGATGATTTTAGTTTGTTTCTTACTTTGTTAAAAGTTTATACAATTGTTTCAAAATGTAAAGTCAAGGAAAAAAATCAAGACAGAAAGAAACCAGTATGTAAAGATAAGAGACAGTTATGTAGGAAGATACATGTATATGAGAAGTTTTTGATAAGGAAGGATAAAAAATGACTTGAAAAATAGAACATCTTGTATGGTAAGGTTGGTCTAAGATTGTCCCAAATGAGGACTGGGATAAAATCGAAAGGTTAAAAGCAAGTCACAGAAAGTTTTGAGTATGCATACAATGTTTATAAAAGATAAGGATTATAAAGGGAATATGCCAATATGTGATAAAGATATGGGTTGTCATTTTGCTTAAACTCATGTTTGGACTATGCTTGCTTAATTCTGGAGTCAGTTTTTGTTGTTATTTCCAACAGGCTTAAAACTATCAGACTTCAAATGATGCTACAGGTAAAACCCATGATGAGCATCTACCAGAGCCCCTTAAATGTTCCTGGTGACTCAAGACATCTACCCATCTAAAGAAGAATCATTACTGGAAGTGGAAGTGTCCACATACACCATGTCATGGTCTTAAACAAGGGAGGATTAGGAACATGTGTCCAATAAGCATATTGCTTTGTTCCTGGGCTAAAAAAAAGAGCAAAGATTAAAACTAATGTCTTCTATTATCATTCAGTATTGGATGTGATATCAGAAGAAGAGGCTGTAAAGAATTATTATCGCATGTAGGTAGCTCCCATGTTGTTGAGAATTTCCCTAGAAAGCTGTCTGACCAGCTTTATGCTTCCTCAAATTACTATTGGTCTTGTTAGCATAGTGACACATAAGTTGAACAGTGACACTTTCAGTGTCCAGGGATCAGCATTGCTTCGTGTGTGTGTGTGTGTGTGTGTGTGTGTGTGTGTGTGTGTGTGTGTCTGGGGATTGAACCGAGGGACATTCTACCTCCAAGCTATACCCTCAGACCAATTTTATTTTTTATTTGGAAACCTGGTCTTTCTAGGTTGATGAGAGTCTCGCTATTTTCTGAGGATGTCCTCAATTGCATCAACGTGTTGCAGCCATCCTAGTACTGGGATTATGGGTGTGTGCCACGATGGCCAACAAAAGTACTCCATGTCAGGAACTGGGTTGGTCAGTTGATTTTTCCACCTCATGATAATGTTTGATTCATTTCATAGGCAATCAAAGTGGTCCAGTTTCTGTGGAGACACAAATATATTCTCTTCCCCAGGTTAGCAGGGAAGCAGGACCCTGCCATTTTTCACGATGTGCATCTTTGTAAAGGACCTTAGGAAAAAGTCTTTGCAATTAATGATTTTTGAAAATGTTCATAGATAGGGTGTGTGCCATAAACCAAAAAAAATTAAAATATATAGAACTTTGTTTATAACATTTTTTGGAGACAATACCTGACTATCTCTTTTTTACTTTTTAACCATGATCTTAAAAGATTGATTTTTCACAATAGATTGCTTTGTAGGATTATAGGAAATATTTGTTTTATGGTTTATTTATTATTGTTGTAAAAATAGAGATAATACCTTAGAAGTATAGTAGGAGTCATTATTTCTTTTTTTTTTTTTTTTTTGGAACATCCATAGCTGTGAAGCTAGATAAAAGATGTGTACAAACATGTATAGCCTTTTTTTTCCCCCATAGTGGAGTGGCATGAAGTAGACCTGTGAATGTGCCCATGGAGACATGAACACAATGTAATTTACTGACTTTAAGAAAATTAGTGACATCTATTTGCCCTATCCAATTAGGCTTAAGACCTCTGGAGGTTTTGCCATTGAAAGATAGTTTCCAATATATTGTGGGCAGTCAAGCACAGATGTCTGTGTTTTAGTAATTTGGAATTATTTGATGAGATCTGATGTTTTCATTTTGATGAAAAATCCATATGATTGAATTTATGCCTGAAAGGTGAGGTTAAACTCTACAAAGGAATTTGCCCCTTCATTATTTTTATCAATAGGGCCAGAAAGATGGGTTTGGGAATGTATGAAAGTAATAAAATAGGGTGTAATCCTTTTTGCAAAATGGTTTATAGGATAAGAAACAATTGTATTAATTATGAATCAGAGATTTGTTTAATTTGGGCTATTTTGATAGTTTGTAAAAATATATGCCACATATTTAGAATCAGCCATTATATTTGATATACATACATAATATTCACATACAAACCTGATATTACTTGGTCTGTTTTCTTCCTCAAGCCTCAATATTCCCTTTCCCTCTTCCCTCTCCTTGTCCTCATTTCTATTTCACTGATTGCAACGTCATCCTAACAGCTGGGCCTTGAGCATGGCTCGGGCCACTGGAATTCTGCAAGGCAGGCAATTCCAAAAGAAGGAACACGTGGTATTTCCCACTTTGCATTATTATATTCTGGAAATTTGGGATGTTTTGGGTTTTGCTTTCACATTAATTAAAAAGAAAAATTTTCCTAGAGACACAGGATGGCTAAACGAATTGTGACTCATCAATGGTAGCTGAGAAGAACAATGCGTCAGCTCATCTCAGAGATATTCATTAACCCTCTACAAACATTAGGAATTTACAAGCTTAGATACAAATCCAAGGAACTTAGGTCTATTTTTTATCTGTGAGTAAAGAAAGCTTTAAGACACTTAGTTTCTCTCTTTCTGAAACACCTCCCCCTTGTCTTCATGACATACCTAGCTGCCTGACAGGAGCTGAGCAAATAGTGAAGATTTAATCTAATGAATAGTATTTCCTCTCCATTGTTAACCTTTAACACTGTTTTTGTACTAAAAGAATTTTTATATACATATTGTATTCTGTAACATTTGCTGTTTTCTTAATCCCATCAAATACTATGGGAAATAGCTTTCCTAGTAAAAGATGTACCCACTCAACTTTAGGAAAAACAAGTCTGTAAAAATTCCCATTCTGTATACCTTGTTGTAAGAGATACTATAAGAAACAGTGATGACATAAATTAAACAGATATGTTCCAACACTGCATCGGGTGTGAGCATATTCTCACGACCTCGTACTCGATCTCCACCTAACGAGGGACCCCCGACCCTGTTGCCTCGAGGGTGGCCCCCGAAAACTGATCGCTCTCCTTATTAACTTGAAGTCCCCTCCTTTTCAATTTTTTTCTTTAGATTCTCAATATGAGAGAAAACACGTGGCTCTTTATTTTCTGTGTCTGGATGATCTCTTTTAGCATGATGTTGTCTACTTTTATTAATTTTCTTGCAGATTACATAATTTGGTTTCTCTTTATGACTGAGTGTATATACCACATTTTTTATCCATTAACCTGTTGATGTACACCTAAGTTGGTTCCATACCTTAGTTATACATCATAGTGAGGTTCAGAGTGAAATATTAATGTATGCACACAATATACAAATATAATATTACTTGAACTGTTTTTTTTCCTCAAGCCTCAATATTTCCATTCCCTCTTGCCTCTCCCTGTCCCCTCTGCTATTCTACTGATCTCTCTTCTCATTATATGAATGTTTCCCATTGCCCCATTGTCTTTCCAATTTTTTCTCTAGGATCTCCATATGAGAGAGAATGTGTGCCCTTATTTTCTGAGTCTGGCTGATCTCATTTAGCATGATGTTCTCTAATTCCATCCATTTTCTTGTAGATTACATAATTTGGTTTTCCTTTATGAATGAGTAAAACTCCATTGTGTGTACATACTATATTTTTATCCATTTTTCTGTTGGTAGACACCTATGTTGCTTTGAGATAAGGAAGAGGAAGATGGCTAGGATCAGGTAGAAACATGCATTGCCAACTTTAAGCAAGTCAAGCTAGAGGAGAGGCTCCCCTACACCAAGAAGATCATGAGTAAACAAATGAAGAAGAAACAGAATTCTATTGACATAGTGTATACAGAGTGCCAATCAAAATAAAAAATGTAATCAGTTCTTTAGATCATGAACCTCTATATCACCCAGCCAGCTTCCCATTGAATACCACCAAGACCATGGCAGAACTCATCAGATTTGGAACCTGAGAAAAAAGACTCTTTCCTACAGAATCCTGAGAGGCTCTGATATACCTCATGAAAATTGTGAGTTTACAATCAGCTTCAGTGGGAGACCACATGCCTGTCTGGTGTGGGGAAATGGAACGATGGATCTACATGGAAACTATTGAACACATAGGGTCTGGGAGTTTACAAAGAATCCATGCAGAAATGTTAAAAATTTGAATTTCCTGATAGCCCCCAGAAATATGTTGGTTTGGAGGCAGAAGAAATAGTCTTAACCCTCCCACCATCCAGGCTATCCAGAAATTGGTGGCATAGACCACAGTTGCAGTATTGCAGAGTGATAAAATGGAAAACAGTGAAAAATTACAAATACCCTTACTTTGTCTGATAATATGGTTCTGATAGTAAACAAGCAGGCTGACTTATGGTCACTATCAAGACCCTAGCTTGTGGAGCTAACCCTCCTCCCCACAGAAATTTAGAATCAAACACAATACAGAATGCAGTTGACTGTACCCCTGAGACTATACCTTGGATGGTAACAAGCAGGTCTCCCCCCCCGCCCTGCCAGAGATTACTGCCTGAGACCTAATGCTGCCATTATGGTGGGCAGATGAAGTCCTAGTGTAGCTGCAACCAAGTGCTAGCAGACTGCTGGCAGAACAGCAGAGGGAAAATACAGGACACAAGCATTTGAGTAAATCTCATATCCATCAAAGAGGACCTTAAGCCAAAATGTATCACAACAGACAAAGCATACAATTTTTTCCTGAAAAAAAGGAACAATTCCACAAGTGGATGCAATGATAGTCAACATTTATGCTCTGAATGTGGTTAGAACAACTTTTATAAAACAAGCTCTTTGTAACATTAAGTTTCAGAGAGATCCCAACATAATAGTATTAGGAGACTTCAATATACCTCTCACAACACTATATCAACCTTCCAGACAAAAGATCAGTAAAGATAATTCATATCTAAAGAATTAATTGTCCACCAAATGGATCTATTAGACATATTCAGAATATTCCATCCAACAACAGCTGAATACACATTCTTTTCAGCTGCACATGGAAATTTCTCTAAAACAGACTATATTCTAGTCCATAAAGCAGGCACTAGTCATTTCATAATGGCAACAAAATTACTTGGATCTTTTTATACCAAATTAGAAAGAAAAGAAGAAACAAATGACAGGAGGATCCAAAGAAATTACATAAATGCACATAGGGCATTTGAAAATGGGTGGCATTTAGACTGCACACCCGTCACCAACAAAAGCAGAAAGAGAGAGAGAGGGAGAGAGAGAGAGAGAGAGAGAGAGAGAGAGAGAGAGAGAGAGAGAGAGAGAGAGACAGGCCCTGTGGAGAGCTCAGAGGCACAAGCTTGCAGTGGGAGAGGCATCAGGGGAACCCCCTGCCTGCACTGACAGAGCAAGTAGAAATGCCAGAAACACATTAAAAAATTTAAACTCTATACTTACGAACTAGCAGGGTTTTTATATTTGTTTCTTGTTGGTTTTTGGGATTTGGCTTTTTTGTTGTTGTTCATTTTTTGCTTTTTTTGTCTATGTTATTTTTTTATTTTTGTTTGTTTGTTTTTTGGTGTTATATTTTAGTTGTTTTTTCTATGTTTTTGTTTTGTATGGCCTTGATTTATTTATGTTTGTTTGGATGATTGGTTGCTTTGTTATTTCTTTCTTAGGTTGTTGAATCCCCTCCTTATGCCTTTTACAAGCTTCCCTCCTTCTCTCGGATCTATATTCTTCTCCTCAACACTTTTCCTCCTCCATTTTCTTTTTCCTTTTTTCCTGTCACATATTAAGACCATGTCATACTAACACACTTGAAACTCTATATTGATTACCAGATTTCCCCGACATATCTATCATCTCTAATCTTTACAATACCCTCACCTCAACACACTCAACCTCCTATTCCACTGGACCATACCCTCTACTTTACTCTATACTTGAATTCATCACTGTGACTTCTCACCGAACCTTCACTACTGAACACAACCTGTCCCTGTATATACCAGCAGACACCTATAAACCCCCACTGCAGAGATTGGATGAGAAAACCTACAAAAGCAGCAAAGATATAAATTTAAGAACAGGGAAATGATGGGAAGGAAAAATAGCAAAGAAACAATGAGCCACCACAACCCATCAATAACAGATCTCACCAACCCAGAATGGCAGAGATTATCAGAAGAACAACTCAGATCTTTAATACTAGAAACAATTCAAGATTTTCAGAAAGAATGTAGGGAGAGCTGGAAAGAAATAAAGGAACAAATAAACAAAGAATGTGACGACATGAAAAGGAACCAAAAAGAAGCATTGAAGGAAGTGAAAGATGAAATAACTGAAATGACGGCATCAATACAAACTATAAACAGTAGATTAGACCACATGGAAAATAGAATATCACTCTTAGAAGATGACCATTCCTGAAAGATACACCGCCTAGGGAACCATCTATAACAACAAAGCCCTGTTTCAAATCTTGCAACTTTGTTTCTATGAGGGCTAGGGGGACATTCTAAATCCAAAATATTATACTCCACCCCTGGCTTCCTAGACTTCAGGGCCAACTCGCAACTCAATATGCGTTTAGTCCGTCTCCAAGAATTCTCACAGGTGTAAGAGTTCCAGCATTACTCAAAAGTTCAAAATCTAAAGTCTCTTCTTAGATTCATAGTAAACTCTTTCCTGTGAGAGCTGGAAAATCAAAGGTACATTCATACAATGCTCAATGATATAGAGTTAGCATTTGCATACCAAGAGAGAGATATAGGATCATACAAAGAAAGAATGAGGACAAAACAGTATCAAAATACAGCAGGTCAAGCATTTATGCCATCTAGAGCACATGGTCATGACATGGGATCACTAAGGAACTGTTTGCACCCGGCCCCTGTGGTCTGGTAGAATGCATGGGTGGCACACTGGCTCTTCCATCCTGGCTCCATGGCTCACAGCTTGCATCCTTCTGTCACTAAGTTGCTGAAGATGGCCACAAACCTGTGATCTTCCTGTCTCAGCTTCCATGTACTGAGATTACAAACATGTGCCAACATGTCTGGCTGTATTACATATTTTTTGAGGTTATGATGAATGGAAATGTTTTCTGTATTTCTTTTTCAGTGGTTTCACGATTGGTGTAAAGGAATGCTAATGATGGTTTTAGGATAGTTTTGTAGCCTTCTACTTTGTGGAAATTATTTGCTATGTTTAAAAGTCTTCCAAATGAGTTTATTGTATCTTCTATGTAAATAATTAGGTCATCGACAAACAATGATTCTTTAAGTTCTTCTCTTCTGATGTGCATTCCTTTGATCCTTTCTCCTGCCTTATTAGTGAGGTTGGAGTTTCAAGTACTTTGTTGAATAGGAGTGCTGACAGTGGGCATCCTTGTCTTGTTCCTGACCTTAAAGGAAATTCTGTCAGTTTTTCCCCATTCATAATGATGTTGACTTTGGGTTTGTTGCATATAGTCTTTCTGACACTGTTCATCAATCATATTAGTTGGTAAATTTCTTTTCTCATTGTATCTAAATTTGATTTGGGGGATAAAGGGGATGCTCACTTCATAGAATTTATTTAGTCATTTTACTTATTTATCTCTTTTCCATGAAATAATTTGAGGAGTATTGGAGTTGCTTCTTCTACTAATGTCTTATAGAATTCAGCTGGGAACACATCTGAACCTGGAGTCTTTTATTGATGGGAAGCTCTTTATTGCTATTTTGATATATTTGCTTAGTATTGGTTTGTATAGGTTTTAACTGTCCTCTTGGTCCAATTTAGGTTTAGTTGCACATGTCTCAGATTTGTCAATTTCCTCTGAGTATTTCTATTTCATTGAAGTGTAAGTTTTCAAAACAGTTTCTGATAATCTTCTGGATTTTTGCATTATCTATGGTCATGTCTCCATTTCCATGTCTTGTCCTTCAGATTTGTGTCTGTTTTCTCTTTCTTTTTGTTAGGTTGGCTAAGGGCCTCATTAAATTTTTCAAAAATCCAGTTTTTGATTTGTTGATTTTCTGGATTTTTGTTTTGTTTTCTATTTCATTAACTTCTGCTCTGATTTTGATTACTTCTTGTCTTCTACGGGTTTTGAGGTTAGTTTGTTTCTATTTTTCCAAGGCCTGAGATGCATCAATAGATTATTTCAAATCTTTCTATTTTTCTTATGTGAGAGCTTCATGGTATAAATTTTTCTCTTAACATACCTGCAGGGTTTTCCATAGATTTTGATATAGTGTGTCTTTATTTTCATTTGTTCCTAGAAATTTTTAAATTCATCTCTTTATTTCTTTTTTGAGCCAATCATTATTTAGTAAAGTAACCTTCAATTTCCATGTTTTTGCATAGTTTCTATGAATTTTCTTGTTGTTAATTTCCACTCTCAACCCATTGTGATCTGAGAATATGCAAGGAATTATATTGAATTTTTTTTTAACTTGCTGGTATTTTTTATGGGAGAAAGACAGCCTTTTCAACAAATGCTGTTGGGAAAATTGGCTGTCCATATGTAGACTAATGGAACTAGATCCTAACCGCTCACCCTGAACAAAAGTCAACTCAAGATGGTTTGAAGACCTAGAAATTATATCACAAAGTTTGAAACTCTTGGGAGAGGGCATATGACCAATACTCCAACATTTAAGTTCAACTAGGAACTTCATCAACAAGCCCTGAAAAGCTCAGGAAGTTAAAACAAGAATTAATGACTGAGGTAGCATTAAATTAAAAAGCTTCTGCACAGCAAAGGAAATCATTAAGATTCTACCAAATCAGACTAGAGAATGGGAGAAGATCTTCACAACCTACCCATCTGACAAAGGTCCAATATCTAGAACATATAAAGAGCATAAAAACTTAACACTAACAAAAAATAACCCAATTAAAAAATGGGCAACTGAACCTAACAGACACTTTTCAAAAGAAGAAATACAAATAGCCAACAAATATATGAAAATGCTTTCATCATATTTAGCAATTAGGGAAGTGCAAATTAAAACTACAATGAGATTCCATTTCACTCCAGTTAGGATGGCAATCATCAAGAACACAAATAATAAAAAAGCTGGAAAGGATGTGTAGAAATAGGAATGGTAGTACATTGTTGGTGGGACTGCAAGCTAGTATAGCCTCTTGGAAATCATTGTGAAGATATCTCAAAAATTGGAACTGGAACTACCATTCAACTTTGATACCACTCCTAGGCATCTTATCAAAGGAAATGAAATAAGAATATTATATTCATACCTGCATATTTATGTTCATAGCAATGAAATATATAATAGCCAAATTATGAAACCAGCCTAGCTGTCTTTTGATGAGTGGGTCATAAAACTTCAGTATATATACTTAGTAAAATTTTACTCATCCATTAAGAAGAATATAATTATATCATTTGCTGGAAAATGGATGAAACTCGAGAATATTATACTTATGAGTATATTCAGTCACAAAAACAAGTAAATATATGTTCTCTTTTATATGTGAAAGCTAGAGATATATTCAGAAATATGGACAAGATAAGATAGATGAGCAGAGTCTCCAGGGTAATGACTGAGGGAGATTAGGGAAAGGAGAGGGGAGATAAGGTCATAAGAATACAATAGTAGAAATAATGCTGTGGACATATACAATATTGCAAATTCCAATCTCAAAGACTTGTAGAGTGAGAACTGGGGTTGAGCGGGAGCCAGTGGAGAGAACTACAAGAACTGTGTGCATGTTTTGTCTTATTAGTAGCCTACTAATAAGGCTACTGATTAGTTGTCACATTTATTAAATAGGCAGGCAAGAATTTATGAGACTAGACTTATTTTGCAAAAAAATAGTATCCTTAATTTATCTCTGATGGTAATATAAAGAGAAATGCAGAAAGGAACATAATATTTCAAGAAACAAATATTTTGTACATTTTAGCATTTCCTGCCAAATTCTCAATTTTATATTCTCCAATATCTGGCTACAATTATCCAAACTAACATTTCCAGATTTTCTCTCACTATCCTGACTTGATATAACTAAAATGTTACTTTTCTCCAAAGCTTGCAAGTGACAGAAGTTTCACCAGAGCACACAATGCTATCCGCAAAGACACTCAAACTGCAAACCAAGAAACTTGTAAATGGCCACTACCATCCTCAATCCCTCATCAAAAGATGCTTCAGTCTCAATTCTAAAATTCTCAACTGTTGCTCCCTGGACTCAGAAAGGGAGTTTATAACTATCAATGTTTGTTTTTCTTTATTTTCATTTGTTTCCACCTTCATTAAATGCCTTATTGCTAGCAACACCCATTTGAGAATTGTAAATAAATTCACTTGTATTTTTCTAGTTATTTAAAATTATTTTATCGTAAATATTTATCTCTTGAATTTATGTGGCATAATTTTATTGAGTAACACAACTATATATAGAAAAATTTCCTCCCCAGTACTGGAAACTGAGCCCAGGAAAACTATACCACTAAGCTGTATCCTAATCCTTTCTTTAAAAAAGTTGAACTAGTGACTAGCTAAGTTGCTCAGGCTAGCCTCAGAGTTGCCATCCTCCTGCCTCAGCTTTCCAAATCACTGGAGTTACAGGCATGCACCACTGCACCTGACTGGAAAAAACTACATTCTGTTTTGTTTGTTTTGCTGTAAACTGGGATCTTTTAAATTATTAAAAGAGGTATTTGTTTATATAATACTTCTCCATTTATTCCATTTCCTATCACATTTATTCATATTTTTGAAACCAAAGAACTAACATTTAATTACAAGAAAATGTGACATTAATGTTTAATTGATACTAAATTTAATTGTGGATAAAGATAGATACATCATACTAAATACTCTGAAGACATTTGTGAGTCATGTTTCATGATTTCTATTTTCCCATTTTAATTCAGGATACCAATGTTGTCATTATCCCAACTCAATTTAAATTGAAAATTTCAAAGCATTCACCACATTCATAGCAATTAATCTAAGCATAGCTTACTCATTTTGCTAATTAATAAGCTTTATAATCAATAACAGCAGACACAATTTAATATGTATATTAAATCCCATATTCTGATTACATTTTTTTATTATTTTTCACTGCAATTCATATTCTACTCCTCAGTAATATCCCAGATGAACTTCAAGGGAAAGTCTTTCATATTCTTTTGGAAAATTCTATCAAATCTTTCATTCTGCTCCACGGTCAAATGATGCTTCCAGTCTCCAATGGTACCTAGAGGGATAAACACATGAATGGCCCCTGGGTGAATACGAAACACTAATGGGGTAAAGGTTACTACAATTCATTTTAACTTATTTACTCCCATTGTCCCAGAGGTGGGACCCAGAAAAACTTAAAATAGGTAACAAATGTACCATGATGGTAACTTGTAATAATATATAATTATTATCTTTTCAGAATTGAAAATTTGGGACTTCATCAATCAGTTTCTTAGCTAATCAAACTAAACATCTGTCAGTTCTCCGTAGGTTTGGATACCTTACCTTTTTCATAGAGAAATGATCTAAAAAAGAACTTTAGGAGCACAGAAACACAGTAAAGAAATCTACAGTACTTTCCCCTATGTGTTAGACTTTCACTGCCCAATCATGACCATTCTTTAGGAAGAAAAAAATTCTCAAAGATATATATTAGAATTAGAAATATATTTCACTTTATGCCAGACATTCTACTAAGTAAACCACATCTGTTAAAATAATTCTTAAGTCAACCCTACAAGAGGGTTTTTCCTCAGTTTTAATTTGAAAAACTGAAACCCAACGATTTCCACCTAGTGAAGTCAAGGTCACAGAGGGGCCAGAACTCCCATTCATGCAGTTTTACATGATAAAAATTTTTAAACCATCACTATGTCATTCCTATATGAAAAATAATGGTTTATCATCTTCAACTATCAGTTATGATTGTGTAAACATTAGTATTGATATTTTGAATAGGTAGTGGGTATTATGGGAATGAAAATTGTCCCTGTGTCTGCTCAAGTTGAGGAATGAAGAGTTAGTTGATAATAAGTGGCACAAAAGCCTTTAATCCCAGTACCTGGGAGGCTGAGACAGGAGGATCACAGTTTTGAGACCAGCCTCAGCAACTTAGTGAGACTCTCATCATCTTAGTGAGACCCTGTTTCAAAACAAAAAATAAAAAAAGCTAGGTATATAGCTTGGAGGTAGAATGCCCTGGGTTCAATCCCCAGTCCCACAAATGTATAAAAAAATGGCAATAAACAAAAACAGCAATTAAAAAATCAATATCTAGGGTATCTAGGGCTATTTCAAGGAGATATTTCAATGACTATTCATGAAATCAATGTTCATTATCATATTGATAAGCTATAAATAAATTATACAACAAAATAAACAATAAAATAAGTCAAATTATTGTCTAGAATGTTACATATTAAAAAGATTAAATTAAATTATTTGAACTTGAAGAGCATCAATTAAGAGGGAACTGTATTTATTCTTAACAACTCCTTGCATGTAACAAGATTGCAATTAGTTATTAAAGTAACTGAGGTCACAGCCAATAGGGTTAATAAGATATTACTCTAGTTTTTGTGATGAGCAATCTGACAAATGAGGAAATAATAATCCAATCTTTTTTATCTTCAACAAAACACATATTAAGTCTACTTCCTAAAATAGCCTAGGTGAAATAAAAGAAAACAGAGATTAGAGTTCTCCTGGTCTAATATATCTATTGCTTTCAGACAAGGCTATTAATAAATTTTAAAGAGTAGGGTCATGTGATCTAGAAGGAAAACAGACAATATTTATTAAGCAAGTTACTGTAAGGTTGTGCACTAAAGCACTGTCAGGTTTCCCATGAACCCCATCAGGCCCATTTTCAGTTAGGGTGTTTGATCCTGTCCAGATTCAAATGCCATTATCAATTGCAGAGACATATTGGAGGCACTGATTACTTCTGCCAGGTTCAGGGGGACCCTCAATGTTTTTGCTACCGTAAACCACTGAGCATTACCTTTGCGTAGGAACCTTCCTTCATCATTTCTTGTTCCAATTTCATCTTTTACAATATCATAATTTGCTTTTGGATCAGACTTCATGTTCTGAAATTCAGCCTGTATAACAACAGCATCCAAGTCTTCTTCACTCAGTTCTTTTTCAAGAAAACTGCTGATTTTAAGCACTGAATTTCTGAGGTCCTGAAAGAGTTATGGGTATCAGAAATTATCCAGCTTATGAAGGATGCATGAATTATAGGTAAACACACAACATGATCAAGAAGGATTTAGCCCTTGGATGAAAAGAACAGTCAATATATAAAAATTAATCAATAAAATTTATCACTTGAGCAGCAATTAGAAAACCAGATGATTATCTCAAGTGCTGCAGAAAAAACATTTAACAAAGTCAAATATCTTTTTATAATTAGAAAACACTTAATGAATATGCAATAGGAGAATACTTCAACCTGAGAAAGGTCATATGCATAATACCAATAGTTTACATCATGCTAAACAGAGAAATTGAAAGAAACTGAAAAATTTTCATCTGAGATCTGTAATAAATCAAATTCAATCTTACCACTTCTATTTATCATAATACTGGAAATACAAGTCATAGCAATTAAGCAATAAAAAGAAAAAAAAAAGCATCCAGATAAAAAATAAAGAAATAAAATAATCTATCAGAATACAACATAGTATACATGCAGAAAACCTTAACAAATGCACAATAAATCATATTAGAACTTGAAAGATATTTTGAAAAGCTTTAGGATGCAAAAATTTAAATCAATGCACAAAACAATTCTTTGAATTTCTATACACCAACAGTGAACAAACTTAAAAGGAAATTAAAAATGATGACATTGAAAATTGCATCATAGGATTAAAAATTTTAGGAATTAGCTTAATAAAAGAGGTGAGAAAGTTGTCTACTGAAACTTGCAAAACATTATGGAAAGAAATAGAAGGAAAATATAAATGGAACAATATCCTATACCCATCCATTGAAAGATAGTAGTTTTTTTTTTTTTTTTTTTTTTGCGGTACTGGGGGTTGAACTCAGGGGCATTCTACCTCCGAGCTACACCCCCAGCCCTATTTTTTATTCTTTATTTTGAAACCGAGTCTCACTAAGTTGCGGAGTTCCTCACTAGGTAGCTGAGGCTGGCCGCGAACCCGGATCCTCCAGTCTCAGCCTCCCGAATGCTGGTATTACAAGCGTGCGCCACCACGCCCGGCTGAAAGATAGTACTTTTAAGATGCTATACAAGAAGATTCATAGATTCAATGTAATCCCTCTCATAATCCCAATGGCATTTTCTTTTTTGCAAAATAGAAAAATCTATCATGAAGTTTATGTGAAATTTTGATGGATGCTGAATTGCCAGCCTTGAATTGGAAGAGTAAATTTGGAGGTGTCACACTTTAAGATTTTACAACTTACCAAAAATAACATAATAATCAATTCAGTGTGATAATGGAATAAATACAAAAAAATGATCCCAAGCAATATAATACAGTTCCCAGACATCAATTTCTCTCATATATGGTTAAATTATTTTTGATATGAGTCATAAGAACATTCAATGTGAAATGACAATCTTTACAACAAAGGATAAAGAGAAAATTGAATATTTATAATTCATTCTTTCAAATAAAGTTGGATCCTTCCATTGTGCCATATACAAAAACTAACTTAAAAGTAATCATACTTTATTGTAAGAGCAAAAACTATGACACTCTTAGAGAAAGGCTTTGGGGAAATACTTCACAATATTGGACTTGACAATGATATGTTTGATGTGACACCAAGAGTACTAGCAACAAAAGAAAAAGTAACTAAAATAAACTACAATAAAGTTAAATCTTTTGTACAGCAAGGGATACAACAAAGTGAAAAGGCATCCTATGGAATGGGAAAAAATTTGCAAACCATATGTCTGGTAGTTGTTACTATGAGACTATATAAAGAATTCCTAGAAATAAACAACAAAATAAATCCAATTAAAAACTGGAAAAGGATTTAGATGAAAAGATGTTCAAGGTTGGTAATCATTAGGGAAAAGCAAATAAGTGACAACGAAATATTACTTTACACCCATTAAAGTGGCTATAACTAAAACAACAGTAAAGAACAAGTGATAAGAACAAAGAAATTGGTAGCCTTGCAAACTTATGGTAGAATGTAAAATTGTACAAATCCAATATAAATAGTGTAATGATCCCTCAACAAAACAAAGATAGGATTACCATCTGAACCAGCAAATCCACTTCTGGGTATGAACCAAAAGGATTGAACCAAAGTATCAGTATTTGTACACCCATGTTTACAACATCATCATCCAGAAAGCAAACAGTAGAAGCAAGCTATATGCATATAGATGAATCAATATAATAAACAAAGTGTGTGTGTGTGTATACATATATATATATATGAATATTATTATGTCTTAAAAGGAAGGAAATACTGACACATGGTACAACATAAATGAACCTTGAAGACACCATGGTAAGTGATATAAGCCAGTTAAAATGGCAAATGCTTTATAATTTTGCTCATATAAAGTACTATGAGTAATCAAATTAATAAAGAAAGAAGTTTGGTGTGATGGTGCACTCCTGTAATCCCAGCGCTTGGGAGGCTGAGACAAGAAGATCACAAGTTTGAATTCAGTCTTCAGGAAATTAATGAAACCCTGTTTTAAAGTGGAAATGAAAAGGGCTGGGGTGTCCCTTGGGTATAAAATGGTCTTGAGTTCAATCTCTAGTACTAAAAAAAAAATAACATTAAAGAAAGAAAGTAGAATGCTTTTTTCCAGGGACTATTGGGATGGGAGAATGAGGAGTTAAGCTTTTTGATATAGTTGCTGTTTTGAAAGAGGAAAAAAATTTGGAGCTAGATAGTGCTGATGGTGAAACAACATGTGAATATACCTAATGCCATGCACTGTACACTTAAAATGGATTAAATCATATATTCCATGTTATGGATATTTTATCATAATTAAAAAAAAGCATCAAGGGAGGAAGGGTGAGAAGACATGAACAGAAATACTACATGCAATAATAGTGAGCAGGAAAGAGTCATTAATTTTGTCTCAGAGAGCATTCTATAGATTTCATGAGTTTTGCATGAGTATTTTCTGTGTGTGTGTGTGTGTGTGTGTGTGTGTGTGTGTGTGTGTGTTACTGAGAATTGAACCCAGAGGTATTCTACTTCTGAGCTACCCCTCTAAGTCTATTTTTAAAATTTTTACTTTGAAACAAGAGTCATTGGGTTAATGGGTGTCATTATTTGCTGAGCCTGTCCTCAAACCTGCAAGCCTCCTGTCTCAGCCTCCCTAGTACTGAGATAACAAGCATGTGGCAACATGCCCATCTAGAAACATCTCTTTCAATTCAAGAATGAAAGATAAGAGACCTCTAGAAACCTGGGATAGTTTCTTTAGCAATTGAGTCATTCCCTAATTCTACTACTTATCAGTCTCCATAAATCTGAGCCGAAGGCACAAAATAGAGAACTAATTCGCATGTAAAACAATGAGAATCCCCATTTTCTTTACATCTGTATTAGTTCAACCTCCAAAGCTAGTACATGAAAGCATACAGGTATGTATGAATTTCTTTACTGAAGGTTTTAGCCAGTTATAATAGATGAAGGAAATGATCACAGGACAGAAAAATTAAATCTTTCCTACCAGATTTTCTTCAAAGGATATGCCACAAAATAGATTATTTATTTTAAAATAAAATCTTTCAGACTTTTTTATTTTTAACATAAAACAAATGCAGAAAAGGCATTAGAAAAATATGCAGCTTACTGAACTATTTGAACATAAACAATTATGATTCCAACATGAATGACACTAAAGTGAACAACCCAAATTTTCCAGAACCCCACAAGACAAACATTTTCTTCATCATACAACTGCCTTTCTATCAAATGGTAACCCCCATCCTCAGTTAATGATGTAGTCTGCTCTACTTTTATTTAAAAAGTTTTGCCACTTAAATAAGAATGTTTAAGAATTATAGATATAATTGTCTCCATTCCACCTACATACCACCTGACACTTGTTTTAAACTCTCATTCCCACTTGATTATTTGGCTACCTTAAAGATTTGTAAGAGATCTTAAGAACCTTTCATGACATACCCACCCACTTGGTTTATTTGGTGCTGCACACTTCATGTTTTCTTTCCAACTCTCTGATGTCTCCTCTCTGATTCTTTGGAGGGCTCATCCCTCTCAGTGCAAACTATCCATGTTAGTTAAGTTCCGTCAGTAATTGGCTCTAGTTTCCCTTCCTTTATTTCCTCCCCATCCTTCTGCCTTCCTATCTTTTAGTTCCTTCCTCCACTCAATTTTACCTACATTCATTCTTTCAGCTAGATTCTTTATGCTGATGCTGCATAGAATAATGTCATTAATATCTTTAGGCAGAACTCTTTTTTGAGCTTTACATTTGTATTTTCCATTTATATATCAGTTTATTTATTTGAATATTTCTAAGGCATCTTAAACTCCATATGTCAAAAGCAAGCATAGCTGATTGTGATAGTA
>PVLC010018403.1:0-32080 GCA_004027655.1 Graphiurus murinus | reverse complement strand
AGAAGAAGTAAAGGGTGAACTAATATAATTTGGAGGATTTACTTCAAAATCATCCAAGACTCATTTGGGGAGAGGATGCTATGGGAAATGAAACAAGATTGGCCGTAGGATGCTAATTTTAAAAGCTTTGTGATGAATACAGGGGCTCACTATATCAATCTCTCCACTTTTGTATATGTCCCATTTATTCTACAATAAAAAGTAGAAAATAAGAAGTAAAGCTTGAGAATTGAATTTAGAACTCCTTATAAAAAATGAAGAGCAAGAATAAATGTGATAGAAAGCTATACTTATTACTAAGGAACACTGGACAAGTGTCAGGGTGATTCAGAATTTTCAGCTACTTCTTCACTTCAAGTGTTCCGAGCTCCAGGGAATGAGCTCTTTTGTCCTCTTCTGTCACAATTGCGAAGGTTGATGGGCGTGCAAGTCACCTCTGAGAGTGGCACTTTGGGGAATAGCATCACAGTGTCAGCGAGTGCCAACTGATGCTCATGCTGTCTCAGTATTCTCCAGGGCCTCGTCAATCAGCAGCTGCATTTCTGAGAAGAATTTAAAACCCAACCCCAGTGGCGACTCTCCTTGCCTTAATAGTCTAATAATGGGACAGAGAAATAGCAAGAAGCAAAGGGGCAGACTATTCCCCTGCTATCCACCTTAATGTTCTGGGGCGAAGGCTGGCTAGTCCTTTCACTGTACCTTCATCTTTTGGGACCCAGTGCTGAACATATATATTCACTCTAGAATTATGCATCAAATGATGGAGTGAAGCTTGCCAGGTGTTCCCAGGGAGTCACAGAAGTGTCAGCCATGCTCTCTTCCTTTAAAAAGCTTGCAAGCAAGTTGAGTTAGGAGGCAGTGAAATAAGTTAAAAATGCATGATGATGTAGGATTTATGCCCACTTAATAATACAGGATTCAAATACGGTAGAAGTTGGGAATAAGGAAGGGCTCATAGTTGAGGAAGTAATTTGGGAATCTCACTGAGAGAATATTTTGTTGGTGGCTTTAACCTCTCCTAATTCAAGGACTGAGCTAGAGGCTCATGGTACAGGAGAAAGCTGGAGAGGGGAGTTAGATACATCTGCCTTCCAATTCCAGCTGTTATCTCAGAGTCTCGTTTCTCCCGTGCAAGGCTGTTATAAAAATTTTAAATATATATTAACATTGGGGAAATTTCTGGTAACTAGATAGGCTTCTGATAATTGTTTGGTGTAGGAAGCCACCGGAATAAAAAATTATAAACAAAAATTATAGTCAGATTGTAGAGACTTTGCATATCAATGATCAAGGGATTTTGACTGAGTTCTCTAGGTGTCTGATGGTTTTAAACAGAGAAAGTCTCAGCAAAAGCAGCATTTGGGAAAGATTATTGCAGCCATTATGCAACCTGGCTGACAGGGGAGATTTGATTTAGAGAATTCATTAGGAGGTGAACACAGTAGTCTGAGCACAGGGAATTAAGGGCTAAAACTAGAGTTGTAGCCAAAGTCGAATTTACATTGAGCTAGGGAAACTTGTAATGGGCCCCTTCCAAGGCCTCAGAAAGGCCCTAAAAATACCCTCACATAGTCATGTGACTTCATCAAATTTGCATAAATAAGTTATTAATTGGAAAAGAGCACTGACTCCCCCTCCTCCCTTTCCTTCCCTATCACTTTCTCCTTGTGCTCTGGAGTGACAGTGGACACTTTGGGAATCAGACAGAGGGGGATTTGAGTTGGAGAAACCTAGTTTGGATTTAGCAAGGTATGTTTATGTGGTTTCCAGTCGCTTCTCCGCATAGTTAAGTTACTAGCTTTACCTATACAGACATAGTTGTAGAACTATTCCTTGGCCCCTGTGCCGGCTCACATGAGGATGTAGGACCACAGGTTGTAATGTTGCCTTACATGCTCAAGGTGCCAGAGCCCAAAGGCCGGGCAGTAGAGGAGAGACATGTTGAATTGTATTGAGCCAGTAGAAAGTCTGTACAAAAGTGTTCCCGCCATCAAATGCATCAAATTGGAAGTAGATGACTTGGTTTTTATTGACAACTAATCAAAATAGATGTTCTCTCCTGGAGGAACATATTTGACAATGCAGCCAATATATTATAACCGTATAACTGTACTATATACTTTGTTTCTTTGTATGTTGGAATTGCAAGAAATAAAACTTATCAGAATTCCTAGGTTTATAGAATACAAACCTTTTGTTCCATCTCACAGTAAGTCTAAAGCAGCTTACTCGTACAAAAAAAGACAGTTGTTTCCCCCAGATTTGAGAACAATTTATATGACATTACCAATAATGAGCTATAATGATGAAAGAAACTTTTCTAAACTATTAATATTTTTTTAAATGTCAATCCACCAAATTGGAGAAAAGACTGAAATGTCTTTCTGTTCTCCTTACAGAAAATATTACACAATACTTAGTTTATAAAGAGATAATTAACAACTACGTAGCCAAACAAAATCAGGAAAAAATTATGCTGAGGTATGTTGGGTAGTGAATTAGTAAAATGTTCACAGTAATTTCATGGACTTTCTGGTGTCTGCGGTGTTTGTGGGCTACGATTCCTTTTTCCCAGTCTAAAAATTTAATTTCTATGCCTAATTTTGTATTTTTAATTTTGTATTTTTTTTCTAAAAGAGGACCCCACCATCACTACCACCAAACCTATGATTGTGACAATGAGAATAAAACAAAAAGGATGATGTAGAGGCTTCAAAACATCTTAGTGAATCATAGTTGTTATGGAGGAAGGACCCCTCTTCACATGGGGGAAACACTACCGGTCTCTAACCTACAGATGTGGACAGTGGAGGCGCCCTGAGCCCATCCATCTCTATGGCTTCCACCAGAGCTGCACAATTGCTCTGGCCACAGTCGACAGAACTCTTCCCCTACACTTTAAATTTGGGGGCTGAGACAATCATGGCCATGTTTTCTGTCAGGTAATTCTTAGAAGCAGAGGTGTCTGCAGAAAGAAGACAGATGCATAGGGAAGAACCAGGTGAGAGAATGCAGATGGTATCGCCACTCAGATGTCTCTGTCGTCCAACCAACCCAATTGTTAGGCTCTGGACACGGGGCCACAAATTTATGAAAAAAAAATATCATCTTCTCACTTGAGTTGGTTGAGATGGACTCCTGGCAACCAAGAGGCCCCATGAATGCAAATAGTTTCCAATGCTTTTCATAATTTAGATCCTCTTTTTAATTACTTTTTATTTATTCGCATGTTTGTGTGTGTGTGTGTGTGTGTGTGTGTGTGTGTGTGTGTGTGTTATACTGAGGATTGAACCTGGGGGGCATTCTACTTCCAGCCCTATTTTATTTTTTGTTTTGAAACAGGTCTTGCTAAGTTGCTGAGGGCTTTGCTAAGTTGCTGAAGCTGGCCTTGAACCTGCAATCCTCCTGTCTCAGCCTCCCAAGTACTGGGATTACAGATGTGCGCTACCACGCTGTCTTTTACCATCCAGACTCATCTCTGGCTACCTCCCACCTCCCCTTCCATGTCTACTCCATACCACAAACACAGTAGGCCCCTCTTAGCTATGACTCCTTTACACACACTCTTCCCTTTCTCTCTTTGCCATTTGGGTCTCTGATAAGACGTGTTTTCCTTACAGAGACCTCTCTGACTCCCATGTCTGGGCCAGGTGCCTCTCACAGCTGCTCTCCTCCTCCTCTGAGAGGACGCGCCTCATTGTCTATCACTCCCTCTCTGTTTCATTTGCTGGGTATTTCTTTACCATAACCCTATCTGCAAGGAAGAATGACTGCTCTTACTTATTGTTCAGTGCTCCCTGCCTAACATGCCAGGCACGTTCTAGACTCTCCATGTGTATTTGCTGAAAGAGTAAGCAAATTAATCACTCAATCTTCATGTGCAAAATAAGCAGTAATTGAACAGAGTGGGATGAACACTAAGGCTGGCCTCAAACCTGCGATCTTCCCGTCTCAGCCTCCCAAGTACTGGGATGATAGATGTGCACCACCATGCCTGGCTCAGGATTCTTTAAAACAACTACGTTCTGAGGTAGTCTCTTGTACAGCTAGAGTAACCAGAATGTTCTCTTTGGCATTCTCCCCTCTAACTCTGATCAAACAATGTTTTGTTTTGTTTTTTATTTTTTATAATACCAACCATCGCTCCTTCTAAGCAGATCAACTCATAATTCTTTATTGAAATGCTATAAAAATTCTCTACTAAAATCCTTTCTCTGCCCTCACCAGCTTCATAGGACTCCAGGCTTCCTGCTCACACAGATCACCTGTGAACCATTTGTCCCTCATTACAACATTCAGCTCCACCAAAGACTTATTTACCTTTGGGTAAATCTGTCTACACAGTGTTTCTCACCGTGTGGCCCACAGACCACCGGCTTCAGAAGCTTGGTCTTTATTTAAAATGCAGTTTCTAGCCAGGAGTGGTGGCACACGCTTGTAACCCCAGTACTTGGGAGGCTAAGACAGGGGGATCGCAGGTTCACCACCAGCCTCAGTAACTTAGTGAGGCCCTCCACTACTTAGTGAGACCCTCTTTCAAAATAAAAAATAAAATGGGGATGGGGGTATAGCTCAGAGGTAGAATGCCCCTCGTTCAATCCCCAGTACCAGAAAAATAAATACATAAATATAATACATACATATACATATATAATACATACATACATATAAAATGCAGATTCTGAGCAGCACCCAGACAAGCTGGATTAAGACCTCCACATTTGAAGCAAGTGGCCCAGGTGTGCGTCAAGCATTATAGAATCCAACAATCAGAAGTCTCCTGGCAACAGTGGGGGAGAGGAAGGGATGTCCAATTTGGTGTGAACGTTAGAAAAGAGACCAGGGAGAATTCAGACAGAAACCCTTTCCTTTTTGCCAACTAAAACAATGAAAGCCCCGGTGTTCTCTGTGTCTAACCTGCTTCTTTTCCCACACACTATAAAGCCATCACCCCAAAGTTATATACATCAGATGCTCAGAAAGCATAACAGTCTTGGAACTTGAAATGCTAAATAAGTGAATAAATGAGAAAATGTAGAAATTGGTGTTTACACATTATTATGAAGGAGGTATTGCTTTTCACATCATGGTATGCGTTAATGTCTACACTGTAGAATATATAACCTTCAATGATATATAAGCTACATAATGGCTATTTATACAAGCATGCCTGACTAAATATTATGAGACTTGCCTCCAGGAATAGATAATTCATTAATGTAAAACAACAACCCCTATATTAAAATGTTCTCTCTTTATGTACCTCTATAAACATTTTTTCAATTCTATTTTTCTGTTTCCAAGGTAAATTGTTAGGATGTTTGAATATATTCTGTCGCATTTCACAAAGGATTTTGAATATTGGTTCCATGTATATATAGAAACAAATACAAGTAGATAAGTGTTTCTATATTCAAGATAACTATTCCCCAATATTAAGAGGACAAAAGCAAGGAGCCATGTTCCCTCCACCCCTGTTTATCTTATAAAATAATAAAGTTTGACTATTGCTTTACTTGTTAGAAGATTGTATACTAGTGTTGAAATTTAACATTAAGGAATGTGTTCTTAGCTATGTTCTTGTGAATATTACAAGTTTCTCTTTCTCAGCCACTATTTATTGTTTGAATTACTGTAAGACATCACAAAATTTGCATAAAAATCAGGAAAAATATGAAAGGGAAGAGAAGGAGAATAAGAGAGGGAGACATGATGCAGGGAGAAGTATTCCCTAAATAGAGAAATCTGTCTCTGATGTCACTAGCCATTGAATGCTGGAATCTCAAGAGATGAGTCACTCCACTGCAAGGCAACTTGACACTTGTCTTGCTTTATTTTTTCTTACACTCTCCCTCTTTGTACAGACATTTTCCAGTAACTTAAAAATTCTTCGAAGGTGCAGATAAAGTGTGTTCTCACTAGTAAGCCTTGAGATTATGGTAGTTCCTCCATATTCTTGAAGGTCTCAGAGAATTTCTCTCTTTCAATGACACATAAAATAGTTCACTTTGCAACAGTGAATTGTAAAAACAGTAACTACAAAAGCAGCAGACATGAATTCAATACTTAACAACACATGCATCGTATGTTACTTCATCTGATCCTCATGGCAACCCTATAATGTAGGTGAAAATTAAATTATCATCATCATCACCACCACCATCGTCGTCGTCATCATCATCATCCCAGGCTCTTTACATGTGCCCTCCCTTTTCCCTGCAACATATTTTCCTCTGCTAGCTCATAGCTTTCTTCCTTACCTCTTTCAAGTTATTGATTCAAATGTCACTGGTTCAGAATTCTCCCTTGACTACCCAAAGGAAATAGTAGCCCACCTTGATCCTCCTTACTTGGCTTTAATTTTCCATAACACTCTATCATCTAAAAAAATGTCATTTTTCTTTGCTTTCTCTGCATGAATATAAGCTCTACATAGCGGGAACATTATTTTATTCACTATCATTTCCCTAGTCCCACGAGTGCTTAGGATGTAGTATGTGCTCAGTAAATTAATGCCTTGCTCCAATTTAATAAATAACAAGCCAGTAACAGCAGGCTTAAGAGAGCTGACCAATGGGGCAAATCTAATGAATGACAAGTTAGTTTCTGGATCATTCCAAGTCCCCCTGAATTTTCAGGAGTATCCCAAAGAAATGATGCTAGCTTGATGTACACTATTGACTTTATTGGCATTCATGTCTGGAACAATGTGTGATCTGGTGTCTTCTTTTACCATTTCATGAGTATTACCTGAAACAAAAACAAAATAAAATTAAAGCAGACTATGTTTACCGATCCTGGATAGGGTGGTAGGAAAACATCTGATCTGTGGCCTTGGTAGAGCAATCCATACCACAACTCATGTGTATTTCCTTGGATACCACTCTTATTTCCATAATCCCCTAAACAAGCCCTTTGCAAACCATTCCAATACACCCTTCGTCAATACGCAAACTGTTATTTCTGCTACAATAATAGCATCTTGAGATATGATGCTATTAAGATAACAAAAGCCACTGGCTACTCAGTGATGGACTAGTTAACAGCATGACAGGTACACGGTATCGTGTGAGCCCTGGAGAGGGGACTGGTCTTTGCAAATGGCCCTGATAATTGCTGTGCTTCAGTCCGATTATAAGCACAGCAATAAAGAAGATCTCACTAACTTTAGATAGTCTTTCTCCTTGGCTTTTTAAGGATGATTAACATACTTCTAATACTGAATGCAATTTAATTTAAGCTAACTCATTTAGAAATAGTACACTGCCTATTGGCTGCCGTGCTATTCGCCTATTAACCAGCCATCCCCTATTAAACAGCACTTTCAAAAAGATCCTAGAAGTGAATGCTAAAATTGTAAGAGGACTAAGAGATCATTCATTTAAAACTCATCATTTTAAAGGTGAAAAGTTCTCAACCAAAATATCAGTTACACCCAGCCAGGAAAGAGTGATTATGGAATCAGGCCTAGCACCCCAAGGTTGAATTCAGCCCGGGGTCTTCATTCCCAACAAACTGTTAACTGGATGGAATTTTGCATTTCTGGCCTTGAAGCCTGGCAACAAGATGGAGTAATGTGGAATGCTTTGTAAAATCACCGTGAGGACCATATATTCAATGATATTTATTATACTGTTAGTGTTCTTTGGATAGCGGTTGATCTCTGAAAATTTATAATGTCAGCAAAGGTTACATATAACAAATGTTATTAATGAAAATATTTGGCTAAGCAGTACAATCAATTTCCTGATGAAACCTAAAGGTACAGTGTTTATTTTTCTGGAATTACAATGTTGGAAGCCAATAAGGAATCCGAAGGACTGGGACACCGACAGAACTCCCTCAGTGAACGCCTATTCTATAATGAGTCATTCATTCCCTTTATAAACATGCAGACTGACCGTTTCCTCTGGGTCAGTGTGAGAGACCTTCACTAGTTATTCCACAGCCATGTCCCTCTTCCTCCTGGGCACAGTTAGACCGCTGTTTCCAACCTCCATAGCTGAAGCCGTTGACTGAGTCCTGGCCAGTGGGCGGCCAGCAGCAGAGACACGTGCCACGAAGTCCTCCCTCCCCGTGTGACCTTCCACTTACCCACTCCACCTTCCAGCCACATGCAGAGCTGTTGAAATGCCCTGAGCTCCAGGAGGTAGCAGAGCCACACACAGAAGGAGCCTGGGTCCCTCTGGGTCCCTGGGTCACATTTGGGGCAGAGCAGCGTAAGAGCTCTGGGAACACAACCGGAAGACTAGGGATAGACTCGTCAAAAGCTGTGAAAATCAGGAATGGACACTGAACTAAGAAAAGAAAGCAAATCACCTTAAACAAAAAAAGAAGCACACATTTAAGTTCAGATGTGAAATGCTTAAGTCCCAGATACAAGATGTCTATTAGTTTAGGAATTTGGGTCATATCTCTCTCTCTCTCTCTCTCTCTCTCTCTCTCTCTCTCTCTCTCTCTCTCTCTTTCTCTCTCTCTCTCTCTGATTAGGTTGGATAAGGGTTTGCCAATCTTTGTGTGTGTGTGTGTGTGTGTGTTTGTATGTGTGTGTGGTACTGGGGACTGGATCCAGCAGCATTCTACCTCTGAGTTACACCCCCAGCCCTATTTTTTTTTTATTCTTTATTTGGAAACAAGGTCTCACTAAGTTGTGGAGGGCCTCACTAAGTAGTTGAAGCTGGCCACAAACCTGCAATCCTCCTGGCTCAGCCTCCCAAGTACTGGCCAGGCGTGGTGGCACACGCTTGTAATCCCAGCATTCGAGAGGCTGAGACCGGAGGATCCAGGTTCGAGGCCAGCCTCAGCTACCTAGTGAGGGTGAGGCATTCCACAACTTAGTGAGACTTGGTTTCAAAATAAAGAATAAAAAATAGGGCTGGGGGTATAGCTCGGAGGTAGAACGCCTCTGAGTTCAATCCCCAGTACTGAAAAAAAAAAAAAAAAAAGTACTGGGATTAGAAGAGTGTGCCACCATTCCCAGCCCAATCAACTCTTTGACTGATCATTTGTATTATTTTTTATTTTCTATTTCATTGACTTTTGCTCTGACTTTAAGCATTTTCTGCCTTCTACTGGCTTTCAGGTTAGTTTGTTCCTGTTTTTCTAGGGCTTTGAGATGAACCATGAAGTTGTTTATTTGAAATCTTTTCTTTTTTAAATATGGGTGCTCAATGCTATAAACTTCCCTCTTAGAACTGCCTTCATAGCGTCCCAGAGATTTTGGTAGGTTGTGTCTTCATTTTTATTTAACTCTAAGAATTTTTCAAAAGTATATTGTTCAATCTCCATGTGTTGGTGTAATTACTCTATCTTCTTCCTGTTGATTTCTAGTTTTCAGTCCATTATGATCTGCAAAGATACAAGGCATTATATCATTTTGTGAATTTGCTAATACTGGCTTTGTGGTCTAAAATATGGTCTGTTTTGGAGAGGGTTCCATGAACATCTGAGAAAAATGGGAGTTGAAATGTTGTTGGATGAGCTATTCTATAAATGTCTATTGGGTTCCTAGCTGGAGTACACAGCAAACATAGGCAAAGCTTTGTATCTTAAGGCAAAAACTGTAGTGAAATTATGAAGAGTTGTGGGCACTAAGCTATAGAATTTAGACGGTAGAATCCAGGAAAAGTTTTAAAGCTGGAAAGTGGCAGAAGCAAGATTATTCACTTGAAGAAGAACTCTAGTGCCATATAGAAAATAACTGAAAAGGGGAAGCAGATCTGAAAGACACCAGTGACTGCACTATTGGGAAAATTACTATAATGTAAGGGTTGTGATCTAGGCTGTATCAGAAGAGTCTGAGACACAGGCAGACACAAGAGGCCATATCATGTTCAAGCAGCCATTAGGTCTAAGAAGTTACAAGTAACATTAGCAGAGATGAGGGACACAAGTGAAGATACCGGTGAGAAGAAAAAGATGATAAATTTGCTTTTAAATATGTTGATTGTGAGGTCCAAACTAGAGAAGCTATCCAGTGGGCAGTTTGCATTACATATGTAGAACTTCAAAAAAAAATTCAAAATTATAATTATAAATTTGGGAGTTGGCAACATGGAGCTGGTGTTTAAGCCAGTGGAATGGATGAGATCTGCCAAGAAAAGGGTATAGAGCGAGAAGAGAATAAAGGAGAGATTTCACAGTATACTTGAAAGAGTGGTTAGAAGGGTATAAAAAGCATCAGGAGAGGAAAGTATCATGGAAACCAAGAGAGGAGAGATTTAAGACTCCCACCCACACAGAAGAGGTCAGACCAGACCCTACAGAGAAACCAGATATGATAACCAGCCACAGAGTAGGGTTGCAGAGCCTGGAACCACGTCAGACACTGTGGGCACGTTCCAAAGACTTGCCAGAAAATGCAAATCTGTCACCAGATGGAAGTGATAAGTTCTGGCTGGGAGTCAGAGAGGGAGCAAGAAGTCAAACACCAAGTAAACACATAAGCAAGTAGGTAGAGGATCAAGATGAAAAAAAAAAAAAAGTCCAGGATTTATGCCAGAGCTTCTACTTACCAAGTTCTGGCCAGATGGTAGACTGAGTCAGAATAAACACAAGAAGCCTCTAATTATTTCTTGTAACCAAAGGCCTGAAGGGCCCCTGGGGATTGGCAATGGGGTGTTTGAGTACTTTTGTTCAATTTGGAGGTGGATGCCACCTTGCACTGGATGAAAGAGAGGTTAGTTCATGAACACAGTAAATAAAAATATCTTCTTCAAGATTGCTAAATGTTAATGAAATTTTGTGTGGAGCCTTGAGTAGTCAGATTGAAAGAATGAATTATGAAAGGTATCAGTGTAGAAGTCACTTCTGACTTTCACAGGATGGAAGTACTTAAGAAGTACTTACAGAAGCCATGTGTGGTAGTGCACACCTGTAATTCAGTACCTGAGAGGCTGAGACAGGAGAATAGCAGGTTCAAAGCCAGCTTTGGCAACTTAGCAAGGCTCCCAACAACTTAGTGAGACCCTGTTTCCAAATTAAAAAAAAAAAAAAATAGGTCTGGAGGTGTAGCTCAGAAGTACAATGATCCTAGATTCTATCTCCAGAAACACACACACACACACACACACACACACACACACACACACACACTTATGGGACATACTTATGGAAGTACTTCTGAACAGAGAAGTACTTAAAAAGCCAATTGTGAAAACAGTACTTTATTTTGCTTTATTGTTTTAATCAGTTGGTGCTACTAAAATAAAATACCTGAAACCCAGTAACATAAAAAACAGAAATGTATTTCTCACAGTTCTGCAAGCCAGGAAGTCTAAGATGGAGACCCAGCCAATTCAGTGTCTGGCAAAGGCTACTCTGCTTCCAAGATGGTGCCCTGTTGCTGTGGCCTCACACTGGGGGACACAGAGGGGCAACAGTGAGCCCCACTATTCCTCTCAGCCCCTTTCTAAGGTCACTAATCCTACTCAAGAGAGCCCTGTCCTCATGGTTTAATCGCCTCATAAAGACCCCACCTTTTAATACTATCACTTGGGTGAGTAAGTTTCAACATAGGGATTTTGGAGAGCAGATTCAGACCGTGGCATTTATCTTTCCTCGTTTTTGTTTCCTATTGTTTTGTCTAAATAGGGATATTGAGAGAGTTAATAACTGATGACTATAATGTTGCGAGTGAAGCCAGTCTGGAGAGAGTAGGCTGTGGAGAACAAACAGGTTTGAAGAGCTAGAGAAGTCTGGAATGGTGGCAGCAGAGCGCTAAATCCTGAGAGCTTGGTCAGTATCAACTTGAATTCCCACAGCAACCTTGCAAAGTAGATATTATTATCTTCAGATTCAAAATGAGGAAACATGAGTCTGGTTCAGTGACTTTCCTTAAGTTGCAAAGTTATCAAACAGAGCAGTCAGAATTTGAACCAGCTCTGGCCACTCAAATCCCATCTCTGGGCACCACATGACAACACATTAAACCTCGATGCCTTTCGTGCCTTTTAGGGACATGAAGAAATAAACATTACAGCGACATACAAACAACTGTCCAAGGACGGGGCAAAAGATGCAGAAAAATAAGCTGGGGAAGAGTGGAGTATATGCAGAAAGGGCAAGAGGAAGCCGACGGGAGGTCTGTCATTAAATGGACGGAATTAGGGGTGACTGGGCTGGGAGGTGGACAGGAGGGAGCAAATGAAAGTAACCCTCTCTGAGCTGAGAGTAGCACTTCCACGTTCAGTAGATGTGGTGTCTTTATATGAAGACTAGCATGGAGGATAACTGACTGATTTTTTCCTATGTTAGATTTTTTTTTTTTTAATTTACATGAACAGTCAAGCAGCCATCTTCACAAACACCCTTGAGGAATCAATTAAAAATTCCCATCTCAGACGACTTACATATGTACAGTAACAGCTTGGGTTAATTTACTAATTCATCTAATCAGCCTGCCATATTATTAGGCAATTTCCCTAACTCTTTTTATAATTTACACATTAAAAAGGAAATGTCTTCCAATTTTCTTTCTGCAATATTAAAGAAAACATATATAGACACTTCCTTTTAGATGATCGGTCATAACTTCAATGTACTCTCTGGAAGACAGTTGATTAAATTATATTCCTGAAGTATTCAGGGTGTTGGAAAACTGCTCTTTCAAACATATTGAGTGTCATGTTTATGATCTGGTTTGTACCATTTATTATTTTTTTGGAAAAATAATTTCTTTATATGTAGCACAGATATATACATCAGTCAGGTTCCAAATGGCACATCAAAAATTCTGAGTTACAGAATTTAAAATGAAGAAAGTTATTATTTAGGATAAATGCTGTAAAGCAGAGAAAGCTTTCACAGCCAGAGATTTTGAGACATGCAAGGAATCTTATGCAACCCACATATGACCAGAGTTTTTATTTTGTTTCTCAATAATGGCTCATGTTGCAGTCCCCTATATGTTACCAGACATTGTGATGCATGCCTGCAATCCCAGTACTTGGAAGGCAGAGACAAGGGAGAATCATAGGTTCAAGGCCAGACTTAGCAACTTAGTGAGTCCCTGTTTCCAACAAAAAAAAATAAAATAGGGCTATGAGTGTAGCTCAGAGGTAGAATCCCCAGTTTTTTTGTTGTTTTGGGGACCGGAAATGGGACTCAAGGGTATCCTGGGTGAGCTCAACTCCAGATCTATTTTATTTTATTTTTATTTTGAAGCAGGGTTTCTCTAAGTTGCTGAGGGTCTCACTTTCTGAGACTGGCCTCAAACCTGCAATCCTCCTGTCTCTGCCTCCCAAGTACTGGGAACACAAGCATGCACTACCATGCCTGGTTTAATTGCCCTCTTACATTAAGAAGTCACTTATACCAAAATTTTCATTTTAGTGATCAAAAACTATTGACTAAAGGAAGTACATGTGGCACAGCTAAGGATGGAACTGGGTTCCTTATACTCTACCACTTTATTCTCTACCACATGCCCTCCCTATTATTCTTTCTAATATAACCTCTGACGCTCCTTCTAATTCTAAGACTCAATAATTTAGCTGCTCTATAGCTCATGAAGAATTTGGGTATTGATATAGAATGTCAAAAATAAAAGTATAATGATGTGAACCATTTGGGATGGGTGGAATCACATCTCTACTTTTTGTTGTTGTTTAGTTTTAATTGACAAATAAAAATGTATGCATTTCTGGTATTCAATATGATGTTTTGGAATATATATGTTATGGAATGGCTAAATTGAGCAAATTAACATATGCATTACCTCACATATCTTGTGTGTGTGTGTGTGTGTGTGTGTGTGTGTGTGCAGAGATCACTTAAAACCTACTCTCTGCGATTTTCAAGTATAACAAACATTGTTCATTGTTATCAACTATAGTCATAAGATTGTACAATAGCCAGCCATAGTGGCAGACGCCTATATCCTAGTACTTAGGAGGCTGTGACAGGAGGATCACAAGTTCGAGGACAGCCTCAGCAACATAGTGACACTCTCAGGAACCTAGAGAGATCTTGTTTCAAAATAAAAAATAAAAAAGGGCGCTGGGGTGTAGCTCAGAAGTAGAATGCCCCTGGGTTCAATCACATACACACACACACACACACACACACACACACACACACCCCCCATATATATATATATATATATATATATATATATATATATATATATATATATATATCTTGAATTTATTACTCCTACCTAATCAAAATTTTGAGTCCTTCTGAGTCCTTCGCCCAACACCTCCCCAGTCCTCGACCACAAGCCCCTAACCTCTAGTGATATACATTCAGCTCACTGCCTCTGAGTTCAACTTTTCCAGATGTCACATGTGAGGTCATGTGGTGTTTATCTTTCTGTACCTGGCATATTTCACCTAGTATAATGCCCCCCAGTTTCATACATGTTGCCCAAAATGACAAGATTTCCTTTTTTGAAGGCTATATACTATTCGTGAGTGTGTGTGGCCACATTTTCTTAACTTATTTATCTGTCGACTGACATTTAGGTTGATTCCATATGTTAACTTTTATGACCAATACTTCATTAAACATGGCAGTGCAGGTATTTCTTTGAGATAGTGATTTTACTTCCTTTGGATGTATACTAAGAAGTGGACTTGCTAGATCATATGGCAGCTCTATTTTTAACTTTTGAGGTCTCTTCATACTATTTTACCAAATGGCTAGAGCAGCATACATTAACACCCACAGTGGAAAATGGTTTCCTTTTCTCCATATCTTCACCACATCCATTACTTTTTGACTTTTTGATTATAGCTTTTCTTTTCTTTTTTATTTATTTTTTATTGGAGCATTGTAATCATACATCTTTGTTAGGTATAAGCTGGTAAAGGCATACATGCACACATTTCTCATTTAACCCTTCCCCAATTCCTGCCCTACTCCCTTGCCCTCCCTCCTTCTCAAGTTCGGTTTAGTGATTGACTTTGATGCGATTGTGAAGTACATCATGTGCATTAGGGTGTTTCCCTCCCTCACCCCATCACCTTCAGTTAAGTCACCTTCTTTGCTCATCTAAGGTTTCTCCTTCTTTGTCTAGAGTCCCTCTTATGACCCACTTTCTCCCTAGCTGCCACATATTAGGGAGAGCATACAATTTTTAACTTTTTGTGACTGACTAATCTCACTTAACATAATGTTTTCCAGTGCCATCCATTTCCCTGCAAATGACATGACTTTGTGTGTGTGTGGGGGGGGGGATTAAACCCAGGAGTATTCTGCCTCTGAGCTACACCCCCAGCCCTGTTTATTTTATTTTTTTATTTTGAAACAGGATTTCATTAAGTTGCAGAGGGCCTTGTTAAGTACTGAGACTGGTTGCGGATACCCAGCTTTCTCATTTTTTTAAATTGGGTTATTTTTCTTGCTATCGAGTTATTTGATATTTATTCCATATATATTTTGGATACTAACCCCTATCAGATGTATGGTTTGTAAATATTTTCTCCCATTCCATAGCTTTTCTCCTCACTTTGTTGATTGCTTTCCTGTACAGAAGTTTTCAGTTTGCTGAAATGCTATTTGTCTATTTTTTTTTTGCTTTTGTTGCCTATACTTTTTAGGGTCATAGCCATAAAAATCTTTGCCCAGACCCAGGTCATCACAATTTTCTCTGATGCTTTTTTCTAGTAATCTTACAGTTTCAAGTTTTACATTTAACCCTTTATTACCTTTTGAGTTGATTTTTGTCTACAGTGTGAAATAAGGTTCTAATTTCATTCTGCATGTGGCCATCCAGTCTCCCCAACATCATTTTTTGAACACACTGTTTTTAACTCACTGGGTGTTCTTGGCATCCTTGTCAAGAATCAATAGCCAGGTATGGTGGTACATGCCTGTAATCCCAGTATTTGAGAGGCAGAGATGGAAGTCACAAGTTTGCAGCCAGTCTCAGCAACATAGTGAAACTCTCAGCAACTTAGCAAGACTCTGTCTCCAAATAAATAAAAAATATGCCTGGGCGTGTAGTTCAGAGGTATAATGGCCCTATGTTCAATCTCAATCTCAAGTAACCCCCCCCCAAAAAAATATCAATAGTTTAATAAATGCATGGATTGTTTCTTGTCTATTTACTTGTGTCTTCTTCAATTTCTTTCAATGTTTTATTGCTTGCAGTATACAGATTTTTCACCTTCTAGGGAAATTTATTCCTAAGAAGTTTTTGTACATATTGTAAATAAGATTATTTTCTTGATTTTATAAAATAGTAGGACCCTATTTCAAAATAAGTAATAAAAATGTGATGAGGGTGTAGTGTGGATGTAGAATGTCCTTCGGTTCAATCCCCAGTACCAAATATATTAAATAACTTAATAATAGTGTATAGAGAAGCTAATGAATTTTTTATGTTGATTTTGTATCTTGCCACTTTACTGAATTAATTTATTAGTTCTAGCAGTTTTGAGGTGGAGTCTTTAGGTTATATTTAAGACCATGTAATTTTCAAACAGAAATAATTTAACTTCTCCCTTTCCAACTTAAATGCTTTAATTTCTTTCACTGCTTAATCACTTACCCAAGTATAGCACTTCCAACACTGCATTGGATAGAAGTGGCAAGTGGTATCCTTGTCTTGTTGATGATGTTAAAGGAAAAGCTCTCAACCTCTCACCTTGGAGTAAAATGATAGCTCTGGCCTGTCATATATGGCCTTTTTTGTATACAGGCACATTCCTTCTACATTTAATTTGTTGAGAGTTACCGTGAAAGGGTGTTGGATTTTGTTTAATGCTTTTTCCGCATCTATTGAGATAATCCTGAGTTTTGTCCTTCATTCTGCAAATGCAGTGTATCACATTTATTGATCTTTATATGTTGACCCATCCTTGTATCCCAGGAATAATTCCCATTTTCATGTTGGGCTTTGGTATCAGGGTGATACTAGCCTCATAAAATGAGTTTGGAAGAATTCCTTCCTCTTTACTTTTTCTGAAGAGTTTGAGACAGCTGGGTATTAATTCTTTAAACATTTGGTAGAATTCCACAGTGAAGCCATCAGGACCTGAGATTTTCCTTAAAGGTAGACTTTTTTGTTACTGACTCAGTATCTCTACTCCTTACTTGTTACACCTCTTTCTTGATAGAGGGATTCTTGACTGATCTGAAATGCCCACATACAAGAGCGAATTGAGACTGCTTTTAATATTATGTACACAGACATAGCTAATTGTACAAAAACCTTGCTTCATTTTCTTCAAGTGAGCACATGGAACTTGTTGGACTTATCCCTTTTTTGGTTTTCAACTTTAAATTGTATATGAAACATGGCAATCAATCAAGCATAAACATACTTTTGATATATTTCTATACTGAAATACACTAATTTTTAAGTTATTAAAAGATTGTAGCTATCAATTTGATTCATGCACAGCCTTGCAATGTATTCAACAGATAGTTTTAAGATGGTGGTCTTTATGTCTTCAGGTCCTGAATTTCTTGAATTATATATCAGGTACAACAACACCCACTGAGGACAATGGAGTATTATCAAATTATAATATATTTGTACTTGTTAGCTATGTATTTATTAGCTAATGGCAATGTAGGCTGAGCTCAGCTGGACAGTTTCTCTAATCTCAGCTGACCTTCTTTCTTTGTCTGTGGTCAGATGCAAATCTGCTTCAGGGCAGATCTGTCAATCTTGGCTGGGCTCTGTCTCTCACATGTGTGGGGCCTCAGTTAGAGTAACTGGGCTGATTTTGTCCTGGTCCGTAAGGCTCATCCCCTAGCTAGATAGCCAGGGTTTATTTGTGTGATGACGTAGGGGTCCCAAGAGAGAAACCCTGCAGAGTTGCCTAAGTGCAAGACTGTGTCCTGGCACACCATCACTTCTGCCACATTCTGTTGGTGTAAACTATCACGAGGTGAGGCCTGATAGAGGAGTAAGGAGTGAGACGCCAGCTCTTGGTGAACAGATCTGTAAGGTCGCATTGCTAAGAGCATGGATACAGAGGATATAAACAACTGTGACTGTTCTATGTGCCTAGTGCTTGACTGCACTGGAAAAATGTTTGAGTAGCTAATTAATTCAATAAATTGCCCTACGGCCTTAGGATTATCTTATTTAATCAGGTGATCCAACTGAAGTAAATTCTTCACTCCCTTTTACATTTCACTTTACAAAAACAACACAGAGTTGAAGTCTTAGAGAAAGTGTAACTGTTCCCATCCCTTATATTTTGGGTAGCTGGACATTTCACAATAGGCTGTGGGCTTACTTTATGCTTTCCAGAAGGCAATGCAGAGATAGCAGCAACAATGCGCGATATGATGTGAATCTGGCTCTAGAAACCTCTAAGTAGAAAATCTCATAGGAACTTACTCAGCCTTTGTGGAAAGAGGTCTAATCACCTTTATCAACCAGGGGTTGAAAGAAATAAAGTATATTCCCAAACATTTCACTCTACCAGGTAATGGGATCTCTGTTTCTTCATTCTGTAGTTTGTGCTAAGTACTGTTTGAAAACAGCTTTTCATTAAGTGCTCCACGGTAAGTAGTTTGTTCAGAGTAAGCTTTGGAATTATTTTCATTCTCATTCATATGATAAGCAAGATAAAACTTGAAATCAATTTTTAAGTATCTATTTCTACCCACTGCTTTATTCATGCCATTTCTGCCTTCCAGCAGTGTTGAGCTGGTAATGCAACACCGCAGATGTCTGTTTACCTGCTCTTTGAAAATGTTGTGTTATTTTCACTTTTTGCACAAAAATGTGAATCTAAGCAGCTTGTCTTATATACCTGTCATTTTTTAAATCTCTCTATGGAGTTTTTTAGTTTCTTTGTTTGGTTGATTTGTGTGCTTTATTTCTGCATTCGGATTTAGATCTAATGATGCCCAATTCTATAGACAGATTTCTTTCCTAACTGTTCAGATGTGAAGAGATATAGTGACATTTATTTGACTTTTTTGATGGACGCTGAATTATAAATCAAAAATGGAGAGTAGCTGTTGGCTGGGGCTTTAATTAGGATCTCACTTATTTATCTAGTTGTCTTAATTAAAAGCCATCTAATTTAATATAATAAGTTTGCCAAACTGGATGCTGACTCGTGGATTTATGAATGTATTAAACTCTTTCAGCTTTAATAAGGAGAGCAACAAACTGTATTTATTACATAATTAGATTTTGATTGCTTTTACTTTACTTGAAAATAGTTGCATCCCACCAAATATGTCATATCATACAGGAAAGAAAAAATAAATTACAAAGTAGAAAATAAAAATCGGACTCAAGATTTGAATATTAGCCGGGCATGGTGGCGCATGCTTGTAATCCCAGCATTCGGGATGCTGAGACCAGAGGATCCGGGTTCGTGGCCAGCCTCAGCTGCCTAGTAAGGCACTCCACAACTTAGTGAGACCCTGTTTCAAAATAAAAAACAAAAAATAGGGCTGAGGGTATAGCTCGGTAGAATGCCCCTGAGTTCAATCCCCAGTACCGCAAAAAAAAAAAAAAAAAAAAAAAAAAAAAAGATTTGAATATTTAGATATGTAGGTATCTACAATGTGGCTTTTAGAAGACAGTTACATTTTATTTATCTGCTTATATTATATGCAGTATATTTTAAGTGAAAAGCAAAAAGTGGATTTCAAAGTAATACTTTTCAATTAAACACTTTAATTTTTAATATAAGAAACTACTTTTCATCACTAATAATTATTGTAGAAAGAAGAGCCTCATAATCAAAATCAGTGCTTTCTAAGAATTGTTATCTCAAACTAAGTGATACAGGAAACTTTTGAGCTCTGTATAGCCACTTTCTCTTTTTTCAGACTGGACAAATGGGTCCACTTAGCAGATCAAAACCTTTCAGATGTGGAGGGCAGGAGAGGTGTGGAAGTACTGGAGGAGGGAAAAGAAATGGTAATGAAATGCTCATAGAAATGGTAATTAAAAGCCAAACATGGGCAGATTTGTAATCCCAGTACTTGGGAGGCTGAGACAGGAGGATCGCAAATTTGAGGTAGTGAGACTCTCATCAACCTAGTGAGACCCTGTTTCCAAATAAGAATAAAATCGGGCTGGGGTAGAATGCCTCTGGGTTCAATCCCCAGTACCACACACACACACACACACACACACACACACACACACACACACACAAAGTAATTAAAGTAAACACAGGTAACCCAACAAAGAAACTAATTGCTTTAATTTACAAATAATGAGGTTCACACTTTGACCTCTGTGGAGAGTTTTTTATACTGATGTCAAGGTAATAGGAGTGATTAATTACAATGATAAAAATAATGCCCCACCCCAAATCTCTAAGTCACTCCTCATAATTTAATTAGAATTCCTTATTGTCAGAATATCCCTTAATGTATAACTTAAAATTAATTAATATATTTAAAGTGGAACTACAAATTTTATTCTCTATTATTAACCTCTTGTTTTATCACATGAAAATCTCATAAAGAACATAACTTCAAGTCAACATAAAATATGCAGATTTCTGTATGTGAAAGGTAAGCCAACTGAATAATCACAGCGATTTGAACTCTTTATCCCAAAGATGCATTGGGTGCATTTTTTATGAGTTGAAATAATAAATAATAGATAGGATCTAAAAGTAATTTGTGTTTTTGCTGAGCCATCTGCTCCCAAAATATCTGGATTCTGAGTCTCTAATACATTACACTATCTAACTCTTATGTGTGTAGACAAAGGCAAGACCTCGGTAATTTTCTTTCCTTTGAAGTGTTTGTCTTTTCTTCCTGTCAACCAAAATAGTTCTCTGTTCATTCAGAACCCAGAAGAAGAAGGGGACATCAGAGATTGTGCAGTGTTCTGCTCTATCCATTCCAGGTTGCCAACCACTCTAATTTACTAAAATATAAAATTGCCATGCAAAAGAACCAATTCCATAACTCTTACCCAAATTCTGTAAGAAAGCAAATTTGTGTAAGGGTTTAGGCAACAGTCTACCCTGTCTCTTCATTCTGAGTGGGGCATTTTCTTAGCCAGCAAGCCAGGCTATAATTTGCCATGAGGATAAGGCAGCCAGGTACCTTTGGACTCTGCTTTGTCGAGAAACTGTCAAGTTTCCTTTTGTTTTCTGATGCTATGATAGAAATATGCAGAGATGATAATCACCTTACTTAGTTGTGCATAAGACTTAAGTTCTTATCCATCACACTTCAAATAAGAGATAAAGAACAATATCAAATAATATCAGTGTGTGGGGACTCAGCATATCTTTGATTGTGAGATCCAATACAGGGAATGTAGATACCAGCTTTCACTTACTGTGTGATCTTAGGCAACCTCCAAGCCCTGTCTACACCCAGCAATTTGATGGTGATTATATACTTTGCAAACATATTGCCAGCCTTAGGTGATTCAGGACCCTATATCTAGTACATATTCCTGTTTGCTCTTCTGTTTTTTCCCTGCATAGGCATTGATTACTTTTAACTCCAGTAGAATATTTTCTTACAAGTCAATTTTATTGCAATGTTATGCCTATGCAAAGGCTCTTCATTCTTAAACCCATTGTAAATAAGTCTTGATTCTATTCTCTTCACTCCCAAGTAGACAGACCTGCTGGGTGTGTTTAATTGCAATAGAAAGAGGAAACTTGCTTAGGGCAGTTTCCAAAAATGTGTTCCTTTGTCAGATGTTAATGAATGTTATTTTTAGGGTTCCATAGTCCAATGGGTTTGTGAAATGGAAGATTAACATTAATTAAAACAGAGTTTTTAGGGAAAGTCTTCATAGGAAATTTACTATGTTAATGAGCAATTATAAATCCCAAGAGAGTAATAATGTATGTGGTTTCCTACCTAGCTGACCACAAAACCCATGATGTTGGAGAGCAATTCACATGACTAGATTTTGTAGAACAATCTCTGTGAAATCCTGATCTTGAACAAGATAGGAAGGACTATTAAGTATACACATGGAGCAAGAAGTAAGAAGAGATATGAAAGGTGGTAAATATGATACTTGGAATCAAAGAATGGTATCCATCAGGATACCTAGGTTATACTGCAGGGGCAATTGGCTCTGATATATTAGTGATTTGCAACAGGAAATGTTGACTTTGTGTTCATGCCGCATGGTGATCACAGGATGGCTGAGTGCCCTGGTCCACACTGTCTTCATTTGGAGGTGCAGCTGGAAGAGCCTCCACCATCTAGAATGGCACAGATCACCATGGCAGCGGGAAGGGAATTGGCAGGAATACATCAGGACTATTAAAAGCTTCTGACCAGAAGTCACCCACGCCACTTCTGCTCAGATTCCATGGACCTATAGGTTGCCATATCTAATTTAAAGGATGTGGGAACTGGGCGTGGTGGTGCATGCCTGTAATCCCTGTACTTGGAAGGCTGAGATAGGAGGATCGCAGGTTCAAGGACAGTCTTAGTAAATTAACCAGACCCTCACAACTTGCTGAGACCCTGTTTCTAAAAAATACATACATACATACATTCATATATACATACATAAATAAATGATGTGGGGAAGTATAATGCTACCATATTTCCAGGAGAAGAATAACAGAATATTTTCATGAATATTCCCTGAGGTTACACAGGGGCTCAGTAGAGCTGCTTACCAAGGGTCAGGCATTTTCTCATGATCCAGTCACTCATCAAATTAGGGGTGGACATGCCAGGACCCTCACCCAACACAAGACAATTCTGATGGATAATCCCAGTAACAGAGGCTTTCAGAGGGGCTGAAGGAGGCCTGGGGTAAACTAGATCATGCTTCGAAGACTCTCCCCACCAGTCTTCCTACCTTCACTTCCTTTCCACGAGATGTTGTTCCCCAAAGCACTCACTCCCACTTGGTCATCTCTGTCTCAGAACCTGCGCCTAAGGGGAACTCAGTCTGTTATACTATACAGAACATGTCTGAATAATATAAAAACATTGCGCTGTACATAATCCACAATTTGCTTTTTTTTCTTCAGATGATATTTGAGGTTTATTTACATTGATTCATGTAGCTCTAATTAGTTTGTGTTAGCTGATTTTTGGAAAATACCACAAGTTACTTATCTATCCTGTTAATGAGAATTTGGATTTGTCCCAATTTTTTATAATTTTGCTGAGATTCTTTCTATATATTACTTGTTTATTTATTCAGGAACTGCAGATATAGATAGATATAGATATAGATATAGATATAGATATAGATATAGATATAGATATAGATATAGATATAGATATAGATATAGATGCAGGGTGTGGTAGCATGCCTATAATTCCAGTACTTGGGAGGCTGAGACAGGAAGAAAGCAGGTTCCAGGCCAGCATCAGCAACTTAGTGAGACACTCAGCAACTTAACAAGATTGTTCAAAATAAAAACTAAAAAGGGCTGGGGATGTAGATCAGAGGTAGACTGCCCCCTGGGTTCAATCCCTAGCACCAGAAAAAAAAAAGAAAGAAAGAAAAAGAAATACACATGTATTTATACACACACACACACACACACACACACACACACACACACACACAGAGTGCCTGAAATAAGAATTACAATAGAGTATGTACCTTCTCTATTTTATTAGATGTTGGAGTTCCCTAATAAGAGTAGAGTTGAACATAAATGGCCATTTTTCTCTTTTTCTGTGAATTGCCTATTCATTTCCCTGCCATTTTTTTTTCTATTCAATTCTCCATTTTTCCTTACTGAATTTAAAATGTATACTCTTGATACCATTTTTTCAGATACATATATTTGAGATATTTGAATATTTTCTCCCATTTGTGACTTGTCTTTTAACTTTCTTTATGATGTCTATTTTATAAATAAGTTTTAAATGTTAGGGTAATCAAATTTATCCATCTTTTTTCCTTCATAGCTTATGCATTTTCTGTGTTGCTTAGAAGAGATCCCCTACTCTAAAACTTGAAAATATTCTGTATTTCCCTTGGAGCAATTACAATTTTAGTTTTGCCTTGAGTTATTAATCTACTTGGAATTTATTTTATTTTGTATATGATGTGGTGAATATACTTTTTCATATGGCAGCCAATTGTTCCATTTTTTCCAACTTGACATCCCACACTAATTTGTAATGTTACTTCTATAGATATATATGTGTATCAGACACTGCTCTGTTTAGTTAGTCTTTTTGTCCATCCCTGTACTACCGTCACACTGAATTAATTAATATGGCTTTACAGTAAGTGTTGACATCTGAAAACCAAAGTTCCTTCCCTTTATTCTTTAAATTTACCTTGGCTAGTTTCAACCTTTTGTTCCAAGTAAATTTTAAAATCAACTTGTTAACTTCCACTAAATAAAATTATCTCTTAGGAAGTTTGATTGGACTTGCATCAGATTTTTACATATTAATTGTAAGGCAATTGATATCTATGATATTGAACATTTGTGAAGATGGCAAGTCCCTAAAGAGATTTTTTTCTAACTGTGTACATGCCTGAGTTTCACTTTTCAGTGTTGTGATTATACCCAAGGGAACATGGTATGAAGGAGCAGGCTAGGCATTTGTATTGCCCCCCTGTTTTCTCTTTCAGCATAAATAGATTAAATTTGGCACAAATGTGATTTGAAATAAGTACAGTGCTTTAAGAATGACAGATGCCACACTGAAGGAGCAAAGTAGCAGCATTTGAAATGAACAGAAAGGCTGAGAAATTGAACAGAGGAAGTACAGTTATTAGATTCAAGAGACTTATGAAAAAGTCTTACACATTATGTGGCAAAAACAAAGGAAAAAAAAGATTGTCTTTTGCTACTGGGAATAATGAAGGTTGGCAGACTGTTATTTATCCATTCGTTTAATAAATATTCATTGAGTACCCATTATTTTCCAGAGTCAGAAATAAAATAAAGTCCCTGACCTTTGTGAATCCAGTTAGGGAAGGGACTTATTAAATGCTTAGTAAGTACTGAACTCCCACTGCATGGAAACTGTGAAGCACTACTTCGGTCCTCGAGCTGCTAATGAGAAGATTAACTATCATGAAATCACCAAGAGAGAAGTAATCAGCTTTGTGTGGCACAGTACAAACTATAAATGCATCTAAAGTTCAGAGAAAAAATAATCAGAGATTGATTGAGAGCCAGAATAAGTTTCCTGGAGGGATCCACCTTATGCTGGAATTGAAGGACAAGCAGGATTTGCAGGTAGAAAAGAGAGGAGGGTCTTTTAGGTGAAAATAATATCAGAAAAGACTGAGATGTTATTCAAATAGACAGAGGGGGGCTCAACATTCCTGGAAAAAAGAACCATGTGGTGTCACAGGAGATGAGGTTGGATAAATCTGATGAAGCCAGATAATGCAGGAGTCTGACCCCAGCAGAGAAATGGAGATGGCTGCAGAAAGCCATTATAGGGCCTTCCTACCCCCCTCTCTCTTTCTCCTTCTTCTTCTGTAGAACTGGGAACTGACCTGGTAAGAAGCAAAAGCGTAAGAGCTATTACCTAACATCGATAGGGAGGAGGCACTAGGAAGTGGAGAGACAAGGGACAGAAGCAGGTACTTTGAACCTGTCGCTGCTTCCTGAAGCTCAGGCCCCCAACGTGGGAAGGCAAGACTAATGTGTCTCATACTAAACCAATAAACACTGTAACCCAGATGTTCACTGCGACCTCCTGCCCCTGGGTTTGCACCTCCAGAGCCAGACCTGGTTAAATCTCAGAATTGTTCTCATGTTCTCAGCGAATCCGCAAGGGCTTGCATCTTTCAAGGTCATTCTGTCTGCATCACCTGCTGGCACATGTGCTGTCTCTGCCTTTTCCCTTGACAATCTACACCCTGAACTTTAGCCCTTCATCAGTTCTCATAAAATGTTCATGCCATCCAAGTATTTTATGAGTCTGTTTTAATTTCCCAAAGAACTGGGAACAGAGGGAATGCCCGTGACCTCCCCACCCTACTGCCTTCCTCTCCTTCTTCCTCCCAACCTTCTTTCTCTGCACCTCATTTCTCCTTTTCTGGATTGCTTGCAAGAGTTTCATAGTCTACTTTCTTCTGTATGAAGATCAGTCCCATTCCCCTCTGCTTTGCCCCAACCCACCCTACCCAAACAAATTATGGGGCTAACAAACAAAAGGGAAGATCCAGTTTCTTAATGGCAGTTAAGTTTATACCTTGTTTCTTGTTGTTAAGTAACAACAAGAGCTCTTACACAGAAAACATACAAGAGAATAAACCTAGGTAGAAGGAGAAATATGTTTCAGACAGGTGGTAAAAGCTGGGGATATAAAGGCTACAGTAGTTTGGAAAAGGAAAAGATCCATCAAGAAGGGTTTTAATGGAGGAGATAGATCTTGAACTAGACTCCGAAGAGAGGCCAGAATTAATAACAGGGAGAGAAAGCAAAGGGTCATTCAAGGTAAGGAAATAACTTTAATAAAACCAGGGAGGACAGAATGAGCCTGGCATCTGGGAGAAGGCAGCTGAGAGTTGAGAAGCAGGATAAGGCTGACTGGGTGCTGGAAATGCTGGATGGCCGAACTCAAGAGCTTGGACTTAATCCAGTAAGGATCAAAGGAAGCAGGAATGAATATACTTTGCAAGGCAGGAAACAAGGGAGGAACTAGGGAGGCCTGGGAGGAGGGGTCTCAGAAACAATAACCAGGAGCCAAATGATGTCACAATCCTCCCCTGGTTCTGACCTTTGCTTTTTTCTTCTAAAAAATCTGCTTTCTCCTTCAAGGGACTGGGGTGATGCAGCAGGTTCTTGACTCATGATCCATGGGGTAAAAAGTTTGCCTCTCGCTTCAACTCCAAAAATCCAAGAGAAGAATTCTATTTGGCTTGGCTTCGATCAAGTGCCCATGCCTAGAATCATCACCATGGTCAGGAAGGTAAGGTCATGAAGAAGATGGCGGCTCTTCATGGACCACATGGCAAATCCTGGCCAGAGTTGGGGAAGGGAGGAAACAGGGAATAAGGAGGGTGAGGCCTTGGCAGCCCCACTGGGGGAAGAATCGTGAGCAAGTAATCACAGTGTGTGTCTAAGATTAGACCAACAAACATTCTCAAGAGAGGACAATGCATTTTAGTCATCCATAAGCACTGATTGATAACCTATTCTTTTTTTCTTTATTTGTGATACAGGAATTTGAACCCAAGGGTGTTCTACTCCTGAATTACACTCCCAGCCTAACTTAATTTTTTATTTCTGAAACACAGTCTCACTAAGTTGCTGAGGGTCTTGCTAAGTTACTGTGCACGGGCCTTGAACCTGCGATCCTCCTATCTCAGCCTCCCAAATGCTGGGATTACAGGTGTGTATCACCATGCCTGGCTAAATGATAACCTATTCTTAAGTTTCTATTATATCTATTGTGTCTCCTTATTTTTCTGACTTTCTTCTAATTTAAGTAATTCATCATTATTATGTGTGTCCTTTTAAACCACTTTAAATTTTTTAAGGAAAAATTAAAATCAATTTCTTAGCAACTGATATGAACCAATTATGTTGAGACATGGTTCCCATTTTCAAGATGCTCTGAATCTAGAAGTAAAGATACCATGTGCACAAGTGGCATTAAAACAGAGAGAAAACAATTAAAGCTACTAAAGAGACATACATAAAATTCTATGAGTTGCAAGTTTATCTTACTATGACAAATAGTATTATTGAACTGATATTTGAAAGTAAGAGAGAGTAGACCAAATTTAAAACTGTAAGTATGACAACAAAAAGCTTTTCATAAAAAAAAAAAAAACAAAAAAAAAACAAGCTGGGCGTGGTGGCGCACGCTTGTAATCCCAGCACTTGGGAGGCAGAGGATCCGGGTTCACGGCCAGCCTCAGCTACCTAGTGAGGCACTCCGCAACTTAGTGAGACCCTGTTTCAAAATAAAGAATACAAAACAGGGCTGGGAGTATAGTTTGGAGGTAGAATGCCCCTGAATTCAATCCCCAGTACCGAAAAAAAAAAAACCAACTTGAAGTTGGGCATGGTGGCATACACCTGTAATCCCAGTACTTGGAAGGCTGAGACAGTATAACTGCAGGTTTGAGGACAGCCTCAGAAATGAGGAGAGACTCAGCAACATAGTGAGACCCTGTTTCAAAACAAAAAATAAAAAGGGTTGGGAGTGGTCGATGATAGAATGCCTCTGGGTTCAATTTCCAGTGAAAGAGGAGGAGGAGGAGGAGGAGGAGGAGGAGGAGGAGGAGGAGGAGGAACTTAAAATAATAAAATGGAAGTAATAAAGATCAGAATGTGTTCAGGCAGCAGTTGATCTCTGACAGTATGAACCTGAGATTAAAAGGGGAGTGGGCCAAGAGAAACAGAACCCTTTCCCATTTATGTCTAGGAAGTGAGGTCTCCTTGGGAAGTGGACAAAGAGATACCTCTAAAGCATTTATAGGAAAACTTGTGGGGCATCATGACAGGGCAATGGAGGAACAGCTAAGATGGACAAGTGGAAGGCTGCAGGAGTTAGAGGATGAGGGAAACGGAGAATCTGTAGTATACTCTCGCAGATTCACATTGCATAGTAGGCACCATCCCCACAATGAGATATGGTCACCCCCACTTCTGAAGACCCCAGATTCTAATCCTAATCTCATGTGAAATGTGGGGAGAGGAGACCTTCCTCATCTCCTGTGCACAGTGACCCTTGCTGCCTCTGGCTGGTGGTAACTCTGTGTGGTCTGTAGAACCCACAAATCATGAAACCTTAGCGAGCCACTCATGGTGCCACTGAGAGGCCCCCAGTTCTCAAACAACCCAATAAGACATTTGAACCCATAATCCACTCACTGTAGAATTCTAAGTATTCTTTGCACAATCCGCGGTGGCTGGGATTGGTTTCAAGATGCTGCTTTCCCTGAATTAAGCAAATTTTGCACATGGGGCCCTGTTCTACACCACATCAGCCCAGACAGGGAAATCCTTGCCTTGCTTGCTGGCCACAGGTTAGCTGCTCAAACCTGGCATTGGTGTTTACAATGGCCTTTGCTGAAGTTTTGGGAACTTACATAACAGAAAACAGCTTCCGCTGGATTTTAGACATCTCTGTTTTTCAAAGGAATTCAATAGTTCTATGACTAAGGATTCTTCAGATACCACTTCATCAGGCATGGCGTGCCCAACCTGCTCCTATCCCACTCCATATTTCCTTTTCGCTTCTCCCATTAAGAATGTTCCCCCAAGACTTTCAAAATCTTCACACTCTATGTTATGGTTTGATCCAGAATGTCCCCCAGACAGAATGTGTTCAGGCAACAGTTGATCTCTGATGGTATGAACCTGAGATTAAAAGTTTCATGGTCAAGGCAGCCATGTTGAAGGTGGAGCTTGGTTGTAAGGAGGAGCCCCTGGGAGTGTGGCCTTTGTGACTATATATATCCTTCCTGGCCAGCTCTCTCTGCTTCCAGCCTCCTTGATGTGAGAGTAGTCTTCTGCTTGTGCTTTCTCTCTGCTTCCTGCCCCCATGCCTGGACCTCTGCAGACGTTACCTGGACTAACATGGACTGAACCCTCTGAAATCTCCAGAACCGTGAGCAAATAAATCTTTCTTTCTCTAAGTTGTGGTCATCAGGTATTTTTTATTATAGCAGTGAGAATGTTGACTGAAACTTTCTATTATAAACAGCATTGTTCCTCAATAAAGGGTAATTCTACTTTATCTCTCTCTCTCTCTCTCTCTCTCTCTCTCTCTCTCTCTCTCTCTCTCTCTTTCTCTCTGTCTTGGGGGTGATTAGCAAAGTTTGGAGACATTTTTGGTTTTCCTACTTTGGGGTGTTTATCACAGGCATCTAGTGAGTTGAAGCTAGTGATATTGCTGAGCATCCCTTGATACACAGGACAGGACAAAGAACTATCTGGTTCAAAATAGAGATAGAGCAAAGGTTGAGAAATCATGATAGAGAGCCAATCAGTGCTCTCCATCCTCCATACCTCGCTGTCTCTGTGGGTCTCAATCTATGAGACATGCATTCCATTAATCAAAGAGTATTCCTGTTATGGTGCACAACGGCAGTGAAGACCCCCCCACCCCACACAATTTCCTTTAACATGAGCTGCCCTTCTTAGGAAAAATTGTAGTTTTAAATAACATATTTCCTCAACACATGTAGAAGAAAGTTCTCATCCATACTCAATTATACTTACTCTGCCAGGAAGAGAAAGAAAGAAAGAGAAGAATGTAAATAATGTGGGTGATTCTGTCCCACGTTCCACTAGAGCATATGCCCCAGTGAGAAGGGAGATGTTCCTTCACTTGCTCTCAGTTCCTGAATTGCTCTCATAGTATGAGCATCTCTCCATGCCGAGTGTGATTCAAGTGTTTAAAGATACTTTTTTTTTTTTTGGTACAACATGGCCCCTAAATGCAAGCCAACTATTTCATCAGGTGTTTAGCTGAGAAAACAGCAATCTGTTCTAACGCTGGAGGAAAAGCTGGCTGAGTTGGAGGGTATAGCAGCCTCAAACATATGCATAAAAATGGCCATGTATATTGTACGTGGAGGGTGAATAAAAGGACATTTTTTCCCCCTAGGGTATTTCTGGCTTTGTAGGATTTTTCACACTGCTCAATGATTTTAGAGCCAAATTCTATGTAAAGTGAAATTCCACATGAGGGAGGAGAAGGGGCTGGGTTTGGGGGAGAAATAGAGGTCTTGAGATAGAACCTTGAGGGTATTACAGGTTGGGATTATAAGAAGGAAGAAAAGAAGAAATAGTGAGTGAAAAGAAAGGCAAGCCAGGCATGGTGGCGCTAACTATAGTCCCAGGATTTGGGAGGCTGAGACTGGAGATTACAGTTCATGGCCAGCTGCCTGGTGGGGCACTCTGCAACTTAGTGAGACACCTTGTTTCAAAATAAAGAATAAAGAATAGGGCAGGGGGTGTAGCTCGGAGGTAGAATGCCCCTGAGTTCAATCCTTAGTACTGCAAAAAAAAAAAAAAAAAAAAAAAAAAAAAAAAAAAAAAAAAAAAAAAAAAAAAAAAAAAAAAAAAAAAAGAAAAGAAAGGCAAAGAGGACCAAATGACCCATTGCTTCTCTGTCAGTTATCAGGAATTTTTATTTGATAATTAAAAGGAAATTTTACTAATTTTATAGAAGGAAATCCAGGCCACAGGGAATTCAGTCAGTTGCAATATTGACCTTTCAAAGATACAACTAATTGATGTCAAAATGAGGACAGTAGACTTACAATGTAAAAATACCTGTTGACTTGTTAATTCTCTTTTCTTGTGTGCCTCATGTAGAATTTTGCAGCTAGCCATAACTGTTGATTTAATAACTAACAAGCTAGCTTTTTTTCTTTTTTCATTTAAAAAGTCACTAAGTGCCAGGCATGGTGGCACATGCCTGTAATCCCAGTACTTGTGAGGCTGAGACAAGAAGATTGCAGGCTGGAGGCCAGTCTCAGCAACTTAGTGAGATTCTCAGAATCTTAAAAAACAAAATAGGGCTAGGGGTGTAGCGCATAGCTCAGAGATCGAAAGCCCCTGGGTTTAATCCCTAGTTAGTACCAAACAAACAAACAAAAAAGCCACAAAACCAATCCAGCAAGTATGTCATAAATGCTAAATGATTTGTTTAAATATTAAACAGCAAGTGACAGTGGCAGCTCTCGCAGGTGTGCCTTTGAAGTCTGCGTTTGTATTGTGTGTACAGGAGGCTTTACATGTGTATAAACGGGTGGAAAAATGAGTGGTTGCTGGGTATTCACTCTTTGCTGGTATACATTCTGCTAGTGGCCACCCTCCATTACTTGAAATAGAGACTATTATTCTGATTGCTAAAGATGAGATGGGGAAAAAGGAAAATTAACTCATAAATATTGCATAGGTCAAAAGTTTTATGTGAGGTGTTGAAAGATAAATGCTGTCATAATCATTTCAGAAATTCCCATTTTAATTAAATACAATATTTTCAAAACTGTGCTATGGTGCCTAGCATAGGCTTTCTAACTTGGGAGCTTTCTGAATAATGCACTAAATAAAGGGAAAATTGTTCTCTACTCAATACTGTTTTCAACACATAAAATTTTATAATGATATTTTTTTCATTTGGGCACATATTAAGGATATGGATACTTTCTCTGCGCTAAATTGCTACCTTTTGTTGTCAAGATTTAGTCCAGTGCTGTTATAAAGTCAAATTCTTTTTTTTTTTTTTTTTTTTTTTTTTTTTT
>PVLC010018402.1:0-32113 GCA_004027655.1 Graphiurus murinus | reverse complement strand
GTCAGACGCAAATAGTGATTGCAAAGATTTTCAAAGATAGTTTTTAGGATTACTGCCACAGAAAATCAAGCAGAACTTGTAGTGCGAACCTAACCAGATTGAATTCATAAACAAAATGAAAAAATGAACATATCCAAGAGGAATTTAATAGAATCCAGAATCACAAACATACTAGTCATTATGTTCAGCTAAGAAAAGTGAGAATCTTCATCCTAATGTTCTCAGTGAAGAAAACTAAAAACCAGGAAATAAGGTATGGGGAAAGCTAGAATAAATTCTAAAAACAGCAATGAAGTGCTGACAGGGAGAACAGAAAGAAAGAGATGTTTAGTATGGATTAAAGAGAAAAAAAAGAGCTCTTAAAATTTTCTCCATTGTTTCACAATGAAACAACATGGTAATTCCTCACTGTCTATGACAATAGAACTAACAGGACATTGAAGAGACTACAAACTCTGACATGTAAAAAATATTTCCCTTTATTTAGTGAAATTGTAGATAGGGAGAAAATAGGTAAATTTAAAGCAGCATAACTGTTATGGGTAGATATAGAATATCCCCTAAAGAGCTCATGCATTAAGGCTCAGAATTGATATAATAAAGTCATGATGTTTGTAATCTCATAGGTGTGTAAATCCATCCCAATGGAATTACTGGGAGGTAACCTATGCATTGGGAAGTGGCTGAAGAAAGTGGGTCCATGAGGGTGTGTGTCTTAGTGACTATTCTTTTGTCTTTAAATCCACTTGCTTGGTTCCACTCTCTTGTTTCTGGTCTCCATGATGTGAGAGTATAACCTTGTTCTCTCCCTCTCTCTGCTTCCTGACATGCCCTGAACTCCAGAGACCCAGACTGACATAGAATAAGCTACAAGATCTCCAAATAATTGTGAGCAAATAAATCTTCCTTCATCTGATGAGTGGTCAGTTCTCTTGGATTATAGCAGTGAAAATGGTGACCAAGACAGAGACTGGTACCAGATGGGAGGTCACTGCTATATCTAAGTCTGACCACGTGTTTGGAATTGGTTTGTGAGAGGAAGTTAGAAGGTTCAGAATGCTGATTTAAAGGTTGACATTAGAGACTGTGCAAAGCAGAGTTTAAAGGGTAAAGAGGACTTCCTAGGAAAATGGAGAAGAGGCCACATGTGTTACATTCTGGCAAAGAATATATTGGAATTTTGGCCATGTTCTGAAACTTTGTGTGAGGCTGAATATAAGATGATACACTGATTAAACTGGCAGAGGAAATCTCAAAACAGCAAAGTATCCAAACTGCAGTATGGATACTGTTGTCTGCATTTAGGAAATTGTGCAGTGAATTTTGGAAGCAGAAAGCAAAGCAGAGATACTTTATAGACTTAGAGTTTGTCAGGAATGGTGTGTGTAAAGCTGGGGCCCAGAGAGATGGTGTTCTGAAGAAAGTAAGATGGCTGGATGGAGGTTGAATATTTTGTATAGGAACAAAGAAATGAATGCGGTTGGGGCAGACCAAAGTCAAGTGTGAAACCATGGAAACAAGTGCACAGCAGTGATGATTATGATTGAAAAGGCCTGGAAGCAGTTAGAATTGAGACAGGCCCAGCCAGGGCTGTGATTAAAAAGGACCCAGGGGCAATGATTGAAAAGATATAACTACCTTTCCTGCTGGCAGTCAATTTCAGTAGTAATGCTAGCTTATCTGGAAAAGACTAGTCATGGAGACTTTTCTCCAGATTTCAAAGAAAGCTCGTGTTTCCTTTAGACATATTCAATGGAATCAGAAATGTTACCACCATTGTCTCTATCATTACTTTGCATTGCATTGATGCTCTAAAAAAATTTCAGAGACAAGAAAAATACATGCGGAGGAAGTGAAAATGAAAATTGAAATATTTTATTTGTAAATTATGTATTTTTTCAATTGAAAACAATGGATCTCATATTTAAATTTAAGAAGCTATATATAAAGTAATGGACTAAATCAGAATTTAAAAAGAAGGATATATTAAATAAAAATGTAGGAATTATTAATAGAAAAAAGGAACAGAAAAAATCAATAATACACAAGCTATTTTTAAAATTTCAATAACACTGACACAACCTAAAAAATACAGTTTGAGCCAGATATAACTTTATAATCATGGAAAATTGATCATTGATTCTGCCTCTGATCTCATTCTATATATACAGAAATGTTCAGAGATTATAGCTGACAGATGGTATTAAACAAGGATATAACTAAAATTTTGAGAAGTAATTGGGAGGATCACAGGGATAAGAAAAACCTTGAGGAAATAACTAAAAGACTCCATTAAATCCATACCAAGATCAAGCTACCAGAGATTTCATGGGTATTAATCAAGATGTGTTTGTTTCTCTGAGGAAAAAAAATTGTTGCTTAATTTTAAATGTACTTTGAACAAATAAGTGATTTTATGCATTGTCTACAATAGGGTAACTTTTAAACTATCTTTTCCCACTTGCCATCATTCTGTGTGTCCTTTCAAATTCCTGATATATCTCATCAAAATGTTTATAGAATTATCAGATAAGCAATCCTAACAAATGAAACAATGTAGTAAAATAGTAAACTTGAGTGACTCTATAACAATATTTTAAAATATTTCTAAAAAATATAAATTATAAAAGATAGACTGGAAGAGAAATATAAAACTCTAAAAATATCAATGACCATTAAAAATAGATAAAATAATCATGCCAATGAGGAAGCTATATATCTTCTTTTGCAAATGTGTAAAATTTACTAACAAAATGGGTTAAAAAGGATGTATCAGAAACTTAAATTATGGAATAAGCTCATATTAATCATGAGTGCAAAAATTTTAATTTGAATTTTAACAACTCAAAGAATTAAGTTTTTATGGTAGTAAAATATTGAATAATCATGATCATATCCAAATAGAATTATTTTAATATTGGCAAAACTAAAGGTCATATTGATAAACACAGAAAAAGTAGTTGATAAAATTATATTCTAGCTCACAAATGTAAAATTAAACACCAATTAGCAATCTAAAATTGAAAGATAGCCTGGAGTGGTGGCACACACTTGTAATCCCAGTACTTGGGAGGCTGAAACCTTAGAATCCTGCTTTGCAGCCAGCCTCAGCTACTTAGTGAGGCCTTTTGCAACGTAGTGAGACCTTGTTTCAAAATAAAGAATAAAAAAATAGGACTGGGAGTGTAGATCAGAGGTAGAATGCCCCTGGGTTTAATACCCAGTGCCACAAAATAAATAAATAAATAAATAAATAATAAATAAATAAAATAAAGTTGAAGATAACTTCTTTAAATAATACTTTTAACAAAAAGTTAAAGCATATAACACACTTAAAGGTTAAATCTAAAAGCATTGTTACAGAGGTAGGAACAATACAATTGAGACCACTATAGTGGAAGAGAAAGATAAATATTAATATTTCCAGATGATAAAGTTATTAACATAAAGTATCAAAACTATGCAGATTTTTTTTAAATTTACAAGAATGTAGTAAGTTCCTAGATGTTAGAAAAATAACAATCCATATCTACTCTATTCCTCAAGAGGGAAGACAATGCCATGTGTCACATGTGCTAGTCAACTTTCCATTACTGTGGCAAAATATCTGAGATAAATCAATGCAAATGAGGCAAGATTTATTTTGGCTCTTGGTTTCAGATACCTTGTAGCTTTTGCCTTTGTCAAGGCACAATATTATGATGGGAAGGATGTGATAGAGTAGTGCTACTCCCTGTATGGTGGACAGAAAGTCAATGAATGTGATTCCTTGTCCCCCCACCCACATTCCCCAAGGCCACCTCACTTGCTCCACTGGAGTTTCTCCTCCATTATCTAAAGTCCTTTTTGTCTGATCACCTTTTAAAATAAACAGTAAACATTTTCTGGTCTAAACCTCTTTGAGCACTATAGATAACAAATTAAATAATACAATAAGACACTGTGTATAAATATAACAGAAAATAGGAACAAAGCATATATTTGAAATTTATAATGAGGAAAAAGAATAGAAAAAGCAACATAACTATAATGACCATAATATTATAGATACAGATACTAGTTAGTAAATCAAGATTTTCCTGGCCAAAATTCTCTTGAGAAGTGCCACAAACATATTGAATAACACAGCAAACAGTATTTCCAATTGAAAATAAAACCTTCATTGAATTTTTGCAGAGGTGAATCATCCTTCTGCCTAAATGAATTCTGAGCATGTAGTTCTCTTAAAATATAGTGCTATGCAATAGGATATATTCAGTAGAATTGTCATTTCTGTATCTTATTTTTTGTTAATCATTTAAACAAAAGAATACATAGAATTTTGAGATAGGTATATTTAATAAATCATGCAAACTTTTCCTCTCAAATCATCTTCATATTTGCAGATTTGACAGCTCTTGGAGTATAAACAGGTCCCAGAATTGAAAAATGTAAAGTAATACTCAGCACCTTGAGTAGTGGAGCCATTGCATGAAAAAGGAAACATGAAAGAGTTGCTTGATGCGATTATTTCACATTTTTCATATACAGGTGATTCAGTAAACTAATTTACAAATGTGACTAAATGACTTTAAAATAATATTTTGAATAGTGAATATATCATTTTAATGGAAAATAATGTCCTTTTCTTTCTCTGATTAGTTCAGCACTAGCAATTGTCTTCATTTAGATCAACACACATAAATAAAATTGAATTAGTTAACGTTACACTTATTTAAAATGATATGAAACTCTTTTTACTTAGGACTTCTTTTACCTACAAACATTTCTACTTCACTTAATTCCTTTGTAATATTTCACATTTTTCTTAAAGAAATTTTTCTAACCCAGAATACTACTAATAATAACACAAATCATATTTTACTTCTCATTCTATATGTCTATTTTTCAATGATAAAATTGAGATAAATTTTAAAAGAATTTTTACTTATAAACATTGATTATATTTTTGGAAAATCATCAAATTCTGTTTTGTAAAAATTTTTTCTTCCTTTTGGTACAAATACCTCTGAGCTATATACCCTCAGTCCTTTTTTTTGTTAATTTTGAAAAAAGGTTTTATTAAGTGGCCAAGGGTCTAAATTACTGAAACTAGCATCAAGCCTGTGATCTTCCTGTTTCAGCCTCCCAAGTTCTAGGATTACAGTTGTGCTCCACCATGCCCAGCTTACTATTAAAGTCATTATTCCCTAAGATGACATGTTACCTGAACAACAATAGCAACAACATTAGTCTTCTATGCTTATTCAATAAGTAATTTATATACTATCTTTTAGTGGCAAATGCCTGATGGCATTACTGGAATCTAAGAAAAATTTAAATAGTAACAATAATAATTTCTGCTATTGGCTGCAGTTTTCTTCTATTATAAGATTAAGACATATTTGTTGTCTTTGCATAAAGAGGTGCATGCTGGTTTATAGTAGGCAACAAGTATACTTCTTAGAATCTTCTTTTTTAAGGTAATTAATGATTAAGAGTATACACAACAGAAGGATGTTTGTGAGTGTATGTGTTATTGCTAAGACAGCAAATTCTGTCTGACATTTTCACAGCACATCCACCAATTAAGAAGGCAGCTGTCATATTGACTGAATTGATAATCTGTTCACATGTCACCAGAGAGTGTTTAAGTTTACCAGAATATTAAGTCACTGGAGAATGTTCATGCTTAGAAATTAATGTTTCCTAGGTTTTTTTTTTTCACTGACAAGAAGAAATATTCATTTTGGTTTTCTTTCTGAATTTTCAGCTTTAGTCTTATTTTTGTAGCTCTGAAATATTAATATTGGCAGGGTTTTTAAAAAGCAGTGTAACAAATATTTTTATTGTCTATCTTAAGCTCTCTGTGAAGACTTTAAAAAGGTTGGTATTTCTGATAAAATGACATTGTTTTATAAAAATAATTGTATAAATGCTTTTGGATTTTAATAGCATCAGTATTTGTTTTTAGAAATTGAGCTAAAAACTTAAGTAATGTTTTAAAACCATCCTGATATGAGAACATCAATTTTCTGCAACAAGCCTCCCATAACATAGCTGTCTTCTGTTTCTCCAGGTTCTCCTTAATGCCATCATGCCTTTCATGAATACACTGTGCATGCACACCTGCATATATGCATAGAGGCTGGTGAAATTGGCTGTTTTTGTATGATTTGTAATACCTACAATATTATATTATTATAATTCACTTCCTATATCATATATTTGGTCAGCTTCAGATCTACATTTTTATCTTAATGACAAAAGGGTTCTGGTGGAAATAAAATAATCATTGAAAAATCAGGTAAGAATATAGAGAAAAGACAAAAAAACCCCACAAAACTGGATAAAAGTGGAGGAAAGAGAAGAGGAAGAAAAAAGAAACTAAAGTAAGGAGAAAAGATAAAGCAGGGAACAAGAAATGATAATCTACATGCTACTCAACCGCTCATTTTGATAAAGTGATATACAAGACAATCCAAATAATTTGAAAAAAAATTTCTCTGGATTGAAAATGTGTTGGTCTTATTTAATGTTTCAAAATTTTATTTACCTTTATATAAGTCTTCATAATTATATCTATCCATATACTGCATGCTACTCATTTGGGATATATTTATTTAAAGTAAGCATATTTTAGTTTTTTGCCAGTGTCTGAATTGGAAATGGAATTCAACCAAAATGTTAATTCTAATTTCTAGGTCTTTGATCCATTTTGAATTGACACTTGTGTAGGGTGAGACTTAGAAATTAGACCAGAAACTTTGCAATTATTAGAAGAGGGCATAAGTCCAACACTCCAACAAAAAGATATTGGTAGAGACACCTTAATAAGACCCCAAAAGCTCAGAAAATTAAAATGAGAATTAATAAATGGGATGGCATTAAATTAAAAAGCTTTTGTGCAGCAATCAAGATTCTCAAAAGAGAATCTACAAAATGGGAAATTTTTGCCAGTCACTCTTCTGAAAAATGACTAATATCTAGAATACACAAAAAGCTTTACAAAAGTAGCCCTAAACATAACTCAATCAAAAATGGGGACAATTGATCTAATAGACACTTCTTAAAGGAAGAAATACAAATGGCCAATAAATATATAAAAACAGTTTGACATCATTAGCAATCAGGAATATGCAAATCAAAACTACACTGAGATTTTAATTCCATTTAAAATATCAACCATCAAGAACACAAACAATAATAAATGCTGGCGAGGAAGTAGGGAAATAGAAATTTATACACTGTTGGTGGAACTGAAAACTAATAAAGCCACTATGGGGATTAGTATAGAGGTTTCCTAGAAAGTTTGGAATGGAACCACCATATGATCCAGCTATACCACTCCTGGGTATATTTCCAAAAGAATTTATATTAGAATATTACAGCAAAACATGCACGTTCATGTTTATAGTGGCACAATTCACAGTAGCCAAATTATGCAACCAGCCTAGGTAGTCTTCAACAGATGAATAGATAAAAATCTGTGGTATATACACACAATGGAATTTTACAAAGCCATATATAAGAACAAAATTACATCATCTTCAGGAAAATGGATGGAGCTTGCGAATTTTATGTGAAGCAAGATTAGCCAGTCTAAGAAAGCAAATAGTTTCATGCTTTCTCTCATATGTGGAAGATAGAAATTGGGAAATAATAGTGACCTCAGATAAAAGAGCACAGATTCCAATAGAGTGATGGAGGGGGTTTAGAGAAGAAAGAAGGGGATAGAGATGTAAAAGGTAATAGTTTACATAATGCTATGTATGTAAATGTAAATGGAATTATCAATACCAATCTAAATTATAGGTACAGAGAATGGGAAAGAAGGGGTGAAGTCCAGAGGAAAGCACAACAAATGTGTGAATGTATATTCCTATCACTCTATAACTCAATATGATATATATTTACAATGTACCAATAAAAACATAAAAATATTCTATACATATGTATATTTATATTTCTGAAGTAATATGAAAATGAAAATGATTTAATGATAAAATTAGCATGTTAATATTAAATGAATAAAGAAAGCTATAAAACTAAAAGTTATTTTAATAATGTGATCAGAACTAGAAATATATTGGCTTGTGTAGACTTGAGGTTGGACTACCATTAAGAAACTGAATTTGACTTTAGTATAGCTACATAGATAGATGGGCAGAGGGACTGTGATAAAAGACACCAAAAAGCATTTTTTGCAGCAGTGACTAAAAAGATTTTTAGCCTGAGAAGCTGGAATAATAAAAATGGACAAAAATTTAACAGTGAAAAGTTATATTGCAGCAGAATTTTTATTTTGTCAGACATATATGAGTACACTTTGGAATAAAATGAATTTATAAGGACTATTTTTGTTCAAATAGAGATATTCAATAATTGAATAAATTAGGATTTAGGGTTTATATCTATTCTGCATGCATGTACTTAAAGGTCAGCACTTAGCTGATGCTATTATGAATAGTAGATGATTTTTTATGTTATCAGCAGATTGATGCTCTTTAAACACATTGCTGTGTAGATAATTTGATTCTATGTTCTTGATGCTATCCATACACTCTCTCACTTTTCAAATTTTACCAATGCACCTTATAAACAATGACATCATTTATAGTTGAGATCCATTCTAGACTGACTTTAATTTGTTATAGTTGTTTGACTCCTGTTTCAAAATTTCTCATTTACTCCAGTGGATTACTTTACAGAACCCTACTCTTTGCATTTATCCTACTTGATTGCCCGTAATGTAGGATAATGATAGAAGCAAGTTTTTGCTTTTATATCCCATGCATATGCTTGTTTTATAGAATGCCATTTCAAATCTGTGAACTCCACTTCTACTTAAAAGCACATAAATCCTATCATCAGTAGAAGCTGAACCTCTTCTCATGCCTACTCCAAAAAATGAATGACTTATTTTATTGTGCCTATCCTTACATCTTTACCAATAGCTCTGAGCAATTTCATTTATATCCCCAGTAATAAGTCTGTGTATTATTTAATCACTCAGCACAGGATGACCAAAGTTACCTAAGATTTTACAAGAAAAGAATTTATCCCACTTTGAACGTGCCTTTTGTTTTGCACAGTTTATAAATTCATGCCTCAATTTGAATGTGTTCCTAACTAAATATAAACATAGTTACTTAAAGTAAATAAAACATTTTGTAAACTAAAAATCTTCTGATAGTGGCATAAGTGGATTCATTTCAATACTTCCCCAAAATAACTTCTATATTCACAACTCTGGACAGTTATTAACATAGCATTATTTGTCAAAAAAAAAAAAAAGCTTAGATATGGTTTCATTCCATTGACCATTTTATTCCTTATAGCTTGTAATTTTCTTTTCTTTTCCTTTTTGTGGTGCTGAGATTGAGCCCAGGGACATTCTATGTCTGAGATACATACCCCCAGACTTACTTTATTTTTTATTGGGAAACAGTTGCTGAGAGTCTCACTAAGTTGCTGAGGCTGGTATCAAACCTGTAATCCTCCTGTCTCAGCCTCCCAAGTTTTGGGATTATAGTCATCATAGCTGGCTCATTTTCTTAATCAAACTAAATAAATCACAAAATCAAAGTAGAATCTTAAATAAGAGTTCCATTCAAAATGCTACAGTACACCAAGAAATTTGAAATGAAAACTAAAAGAAACCCAAAGCAAGGGGGAAAGAAATTATAAAGACTCTAGCAGGAATCAATTAAATTGAAATTAGAAAAACAATAAATACAAATATATAATAAAAAGGTGAGCCGGGCGTGGTGGCGCATGCTTGTAATCCCAGCATTCAGGAGGCTGAGACTGGAGGATCCGGGTTCACGGCCCCCCTCAGCTACCTAGTGAGGCACTCCGCAACTTAGTGAGACACGGTTTCAAAATAAAAGAATAAAAAATAGTGCTGGGGGGGTATAGCTCAGAGGTAGAATGCCCCTGAGTTCAATCCCCAGTACCGCAAAAAAAAAAAAAAAAAAAAGGTGAGTCTGAGTCTTTGAGACTATCAATAAGACTGAAAAATATTTAGTTATTAAATACTAAAAAAGAAATACTGAAAAAAGAAAGTATAAATTATTGACATAAGGAATTAAATGAGGAATATTATAATAAATTGTGAAACCATTAAAAAGATAATGAAATAATACAAACCCTGATTCCTGAGATATGAGTCCTTTGTGATTATACCTGTGGCAGCTTATGTTTTTGCACGTGTCCATTTTCAATTACAATTCAGTAACTGGATAGTAACCATGAATAAGGAACCAGGTAGTCAGAGGATCCATGAAGATTACCAGGTTCTATGCAAATTTATCCATATCCTCATTTTTAAAGATGTTCAAAGTGCTTTGGTGGCAGTCATAATCAGTATATCAATTGAAAACATCAAAACAAGAATGTGTTACTTTGGGGTTCCAGGTCCTCTCCCCCAGAGTTTTGAGAATAAAAACTACAGCATTTTCCATTTCAATTAGGAATGGTGGCAGTTAGGGCCACTCCCTCTTCCCTTCCCAGATTCATCAACACAAAATAGTTTTATTGGCATTTCATGTCATACAGAGATATCTCTGATTTATTGCATATGCTACATTTTGAAGGATGACATTTTTTCTTGCAGAGTATTATCTTTAAGCTAGTGTTTTATCTATGCCTTTAAAAGTGTAGTGGATTTTTAATGGTATAATTTGCAATGCAAGTGGATGCTGTGGTTATAAACCCACTGCTGCCTCACCTTTTCTTTGAAGCCTCTTCCACGGTTGATTGTTACAATTGGTGTTGTTGAGCATGAAGGTCAGTGTTCTTGTAAGCCCTGGAAAGAAGTCTGGGTTCTACTCACTGGAAAAGCAAACTAATCTTTATTATTACTATCATTTTATTGGCACATTGTAGTCATATATCGTGATGAAGTTCAGGGTGGTAGAGGCATATATGCACACATCACTCATAGACCTCCACTCATCTCACCCTATCCCCTCCTCCTTCCCTGCTTCCCTTGCTCAGCATCGTGATTGACTTTGATAAATTTGTGTATGAACATAGTGTCCATTGAGGCATTTCCCTCTTCCACCCTCCCATCTCTCTCGGGCAGCCTTCTTCACTCATTTAAGCTTTCTCCTCCTTTTTTTGTTCCTCCTTTGTCTTGTTTTTTGCCTCACTTCCTCATATTAGAAAGAACATTCAAGTTTTCACTTTTTGTGACTGACTAACTTAGCATAATGTTCTCCAATTCTATCCATTTCCCTGAAAATAACACAAATTTCCTTTTTTTTTTTTTTTTTAACAACTGAGTAAAATTCCATTGTGTACATATCTCAGTTTTGTGATTGATTCATCTGTTGATGGACATCTTGGCTGGTTCCATAGTTTGGCAGTTGTGAATTATGTAGCTATAAATATAGATATGCATGCATTACTCTGGTATTTTGGTTTCCATTCTTTTGGGTAGCTACACACAAGTGGTATAGCTGGCTGATATGGTACGTTCAATTCTCATTTTTTTTAGGATTTTCCATACTGTTTTCTGAAGTGGTTGCCCTAGTTTACAATCCTACAACAAGTTTTTAGTGTTCCTATTCCACATCCTCACCAGCATTTGTTGTTGTTTGTATTTATAATGATTGTAATTCTAAGTGGGGTAGGTGAAATTTTAGGGTAGTTTTGATTTGCATCTCTCTGATTGCTAAAGATGTTCAACATTTTTCATATATTTATTTGCCATTTGTATTTCTTCTTTTGTGAAGTGTCTATTTATTTCACTTGTCTACTTTTTGATTGGGTTATTTGATTATTTGGTGCTGAGTTTCTTGAGTTATGTGTATATTCTAGATGTCAGTCCTCTATCAGAGAAGTAGTTCGCAAAAATCTCCATTCTATCGGCTCTCTATTGAGATTCTTGATAGTTTATTTTGCTGCACAGCTCCTCAGCTGAATTCAATCCTGTCTATTGGTCCTTATTTTAATATCTTGTGCCAGAGAATTGAAATGGAATATAACTCAACATCATAAAGGCAATTTACAATAGTCCCTCAGCCAACATCATATTGAATAGGGAAAAGCTAAGCCCCTTATGAACAGGAACAAAAAAAAAGATGTCCAATAACATCATTTATTTTCAATATAGTACTTGATACTCTCGCCAGAGTAATAAAGCAAGAGAAGGAAATAAGGAAATAAAAAATCGTAGTATAAACAGAAAAAGAAGAACTGAAACTATCCCTATTTTCAGGTGAGATGATATTATACTTAGAAATCAACAAAATCAACTAAAAGACTTATAGAACTTATCACTAAGTTCAGTAGTGTCTTGATAAAAAATCAATCTTAAAATCCCAGATTTTCTCTATGCTAACCAAAAATCCACTGAAAAAGAAATTCAGAAAGCATTTCCATTCACAATATCCCCCAAATAATAAAATACTTAGGAATAAGTCAAATTAATATTAAGGCTAGGTCTCTATCTGTTCCTGTAAGAGTAAACTGTTGGCTATTCCAGGATAGGAGCAACCTTGTGTACTCACTTTCACTCAAAGTAGTTATTGAGGGTCCACAAAAAATTGTGCCATATTAAGGTTGGCATTATTATCTGTTACTAGAAAATTAAGTATTGACATATTCTTAAATATTTTCTCTCTAAATGTATGTGTACTTTAACTTTTTCACAGCTGGAACACACAAAATGAATAATTGTTTTTTATATAACACAGAATATTTTTGCTTATAACATATTTGAGCTTTATTATTTTTTAGATTTTATAGATTATGGTGGTGCTAAAAGGAATCTTTTGTTTGAGGTCAATATTTACACAAAAAAATGAATCTAGCTAAAAGGTTTTACCATTCTGCACTTTTATTTTAAAGTATTAAAAAAGCAAGGTAACTAAAGCTAAGTGTGTATTTGTTTGCTATTGCTACTTTTTAAATGAATACTCCTAATATTGTATTTCTCTACTTTCATTCTTCACTTGGTTTTCTGATACCTACATATAATCACAGTTTATTAATTATGAATGCAATGTATTGTGGAAGTATGTTTATTCACTCTTTTTAATCTTCTCTCATAATCAGTCTTGTGATTAATAGCCTCATGTATTTTTTTTTTCATTGAACAGTATGAGCATTTTTCTGGAATCTATAGATAGTTGTGATACTACCAGGCTACTGCTACTTGATACTCAATTCTAAAAGTTTGTCCTACTGTTATTCAGAATGGATATATGTATACAATCACACCATTAGTGCATGAATGTCTACATTTTCCTGATTCTCAAACTCTCAAATCATGAAAATTTGTTGATATTGCTATTTTGTAAGAAAAAATTTAAAAGGTACACATGGAAGCCTTGCAGGATTTTAATATTAGGCATATTGTTCATATGAAATACCCAAACACTTCTGCATAGATATTTAGATATAAGGAGGAATATAGCAAAACCTTGTAAAATAGTTTAGTTCTCTGAAAGTATAAAAGTTATTTTGTTAAAGTAACATTGCATATTTTGTTGGCATTCATTATTTATTAGTTTCTTTATTAAATATTTAATTTCATAATTGTATATGAAACAGAATATAGATAGTAAATTAAAAATGAACAATTTAATATCAGTTAAAATGTATTATAGAATTCCTTTTCACACAATGACAGAGTTGAAATATGCTTATGATATAATTCTTAATGTCAACAGGAAAATTTGGTTCTGAGATTCCTAGTGATGTATACCTGAAAATATCTTTTATAATTTTAAATTGAGCTATTCTGACAATATTTCTGTGTATAATATACAAATTTTGTTGTGGAATCTCAAAGAGGGGTGCATGTCATTCAACCTTTCCAGAATTATCTAGTCAAATTATCACTTACTTAGTTACATATAGGTGTGAGAAATTAAAGGTATTTGAAATTAAGACATGATAATAAATTCAAATTGTTTTAGTATTTAAAAAATTAAATAAATACATTTTCTCTAAGCAATGTAAGCTTAGCATAAATTTTCAAATGTATTTTATTTTACTACCTGAAACTAATTTTCTTCCTTTCTGTTCAATATTGTACAGCAGATCTTCAGAGTTTGTTCATCAGGCTGGATTGAAACTTTATATCTGTCTATTAATAATTTCTCACCCACACCCCCCTTACCAGCCTCTGGCAACTACTATTGATGTCAAGAATTTAAGAAACTTAGGTACCTAATAGGAGTAAGTATATTAAATGATGCACTTGACTTTCTGTGATTGACTTCAGTCATTTATCACAATAGCTATAGAGCTTTCCATGTTACTACATATTGCAGAATTACTTTCTTTTTTAAGGCTAATAGTGTACCATTATATGTATAGACCACCTTTCCTTTATCTTCTTGTTTTTTGGTGGACATCAGGCTGTCTCCACATGACAATGCTTATGAATAGTGCTATAATAAAGGTAGGCATGCTGATATTTTTTTAGATCCTGATTTTAACTCATTTGCATAAGTGTCCCAAGTGTATTGCTGGATCACATGGTAGTTTCATTTTTAACATTTAGAGAAACTTTTGTACTGTTTTCCAGAGAAGCTGCTCTGTTTTGCATTCCCTCCAACAGTCCCACCTCTCTATATCATCGCCAACACATCCTCTAATTTTGGTATAAAAGCCATACTGACAGGTGTGAGGCAACAGTTTATTGTGGTTTTGATTTGTATTTCTCTGGTGTTAAGTAGCAATGTGTGTGCTTTCATATGTCTTTTTGCAAACTGAAAGCCTTCCTTTTAAGGACATATGTATTCCTTTAATCCTAGGCCATTTTACTGCAGTTAGATTTTAATGTATTTGTATTTACAAAAAATTGACAGCTCTATATCAAAGGAAGTGGGTATTAGATAGTGATCACAAAACATAGAGACTCACAGTGCTTCCTGGATAACAACTGAATTGCTCGTCCCTTAAAACTGTAAGTTAATGTGTCACACATATTTTTAGATTATTGTGAAAATGTGGAGTTGTGCAGAACTCATTTATTTTAAATTTATTTTTAAAAATTCCACCTTTACATACCTACCAAAAATAATAAGCAAATTTAAGCATTAATTCAATATATAATGTTTTTACAATGACTAGAAATTTGGGGACTTAAATTGGTGTTTATGAATGTTAATCACAGCACCAATACTTTACTTTCTATTTTCTTACATTTAATAATTTTAATAATTTACTTTTTTTTTTCTTCTGGTGGTACTAGGGGCACTCTACTTCTGAGATATCCAGGAGCATTCTACTTCTGAGCTACATCTTCAGCCTTATTTTATTTTACTTTTTTAATTTGGAAATAGGGTCTTGATAAATTGCTGAGAGCCTTGCTAAGTTTTTGAGTCTGGCTTCAAACTTGCAATCCTCCTGTCTTAGCCTACCAAATACTGTAATTAAAGTCATGCACCACTATGCCTGGCTTAATCATTTATTTTTATAAGACATTTTCATATAGAAATAACAGTCTTGGGCTATATAATAAAACAATGAAAATTATGTAACACCAGGTGACTTGCCATTTACTTGCAGATATCTAGATAAAAATACATGACTACTCTTTCTATTTTCTTAGTCATTCAGAAATCAAGTTTTCAAAATTGCTAACCCAACAAAATCAGTCATTTATTATGACACTTGACCCACTTTACAAGTACCACAGCATAATGTGTCTTAAAGCTAAATGACTAGTAGTTTACTTAACCAAATGCATAATTGGTGAAATTAAAGTCAAAACAACAAGCATCAGTGCACTTATTAGAGATTAGTGTTAATTATATTGGTATTATTAGCTTAATAAACTAAACAAACAAGTTTCTACAAAGTGCAGATATTTAAGGCAAACCAATAAAGAGTTTAATAGAATTAACTGCTTGTGTTAATTTAGTATTCATTACCTGTAACATTTGTCAATATTGCTGTACTGTAGTTAAGAGTCTGATAGACTATTCAAAATAAGTTGTTATTTAGAGACAACTAAAATATAAATGCATAGGGTTAAACTTTTTTTTAGATAAACCTGTGAATATATAGAGTTTATCAGTATTAACTGACAGAAACCCTTGATTTCCACAATTGTTGGACCTATTCTTTTTATCTTGGACAACTGGACAACAAAAAAATTGCACTATTTTTTTTTTTTTTTTTGCTGTACTGGATGTGCTGACATTGAAAAATTAATCTGGTATTGATTTCCAAAATGTAAAACGTAGTCAGCATCTGAGTGCTGTGTAGGCACTCAGGCAGGGAGAGGCAGCAGCTTTGTCTGTTACTCTTCAGAGTCACTCCTCTCCTCTGTCCTTTGTCCTAATGTTTTAACCATAGTAAAGCCTTTAGCCTTAAAAACACGTAGGGACAATTGAAAACTCTAAAATCATGGTGAGTCTGTCTGGTGCATTTCAGAAGTGTAAAGAAAGCAAAAGCCTTATGCCTTGCTCTTAGAGATTACATATAGCTACACTGGCTGTAATTTGTGACTGTTTCCCTGACTTTGTAATAAAAACTTGTTAAAGCTACAACCAAACTGTTTATTAGTTTTGACTTCCCCATTCAACAAATTTTAGTTGAATTGAGGAAAAAAAGCCCTCAGTGCCCTTACAACTATAAAACTGGAACACAGGGGCATTCTACCTTTAAGCTATATCCCCAGGTCTATTTTTTTTGTTTTATGTTTGAAATAAGATCTCACTTAGTTTCTGAGGCCCTAAGTAGTTGAGGCTGGCTGTGAACCTCCTGTTTCAACCTCCTAAGAACTGAGATTGTAAGTGTGTGTCACCATCACCTACTCTACAGTACCTTTAAAAAAAAATGATACTTTTTATATTTTTCAAAATTTAAATAACACAGTAAGTTCTTCTGCAATCCTCAATATTTTCTGTTTTAGAAAAGGCATAGGGAAAATTTGCTTCAGTTTTATGATACATACTTTGCTTATACTTTGTATAATAATCATATATCCTGATATTAAAATATTAGGTAAAAATGTCATTACTTCAATGTTTAAAGTAAAAACATTACACCAGGTAGTTAAGAAATAGTTTTTGCAAATAATTAGGGATGATAGCCATTGTTTATATTCAACATTGCCTCCCACTCTCTGGAGCATTAGGTCATATAACTTCTAATTGAAACAAATTGATTGGAAATCTAATATGTCTTTATAGAATTCACAAACAACAAAAATTGGATTGCACATTTGCCAAAGGGAAAATTTCATTAAGACACTTTATTCCATGAAGAATTTAAGAATAAGAGGATAAGACCATAACAATTATAAATCCCACATTAACTATAGACTACACATACATATAATTATACATATATAATACACATACATGTATATAATTATATACATATATATATATTATATAGTGAGAGAAATGTATATGACTAAAGATAGGACTAAGGAAATACCATAAAGGAGTTATAACTGTAACTATATGAATGAAAATATAGTCATTACCTATACTGATATAAATGACTCAATAATTTTAGAGAAGCAAAGACTGTATTACATTCTCAATGACTTTAGGTCTTTCAACTAATGAAACCAGAGAGTAAGATAACGATGTAAGGTAAATATGATATTTAATTAAATTCTACTCTCATTTACACTAAATCTATGTGTTGTGCACTTTTGTGAGCAATTCTATGAATGAGGATTAAAGTGATTAAGGCAGTTGCCAAAGTTCTTACAGATTGTAAATGACAGAGCTGGGATTTGAAATCATGTCTGGTTAATTACAAAGTTTGTGTGTTAACCACCATACAAAGGGAAATTAATATAAAAAATAAACTTTAAAAGTACCTAAGCAATCACTGAGTAGTTAAGAATCCCATAAAAGAAACAGTGCTCTTTACAATATTGATACAAAAGCATCATTAACATTATTCTTTATATATAAAGATTGATAAAAATCAAATGTAAACAATGTATTTTCTCCCTCAGAAGCATGTCGCTATTCTTAATTTAAATCGATTGTCTTTGTAACATACTTATTTTCTCAGAAGATAAAATCTGAATAATTTGCTAAATTTTATATTGTATAAATTGTATTTGTGTGCTGAGTGTGGTGGTTCATAACTCTATTTTCAGTACTTGGGAAGATGAGAAAGGGAGATTGCAGGTTGAGGAATAGCACATGGTAACTTGGCTATACTCTGTTTCAAAATAAAACAGAAAATAGAGCTGAGAGTGTAGCTCATAGTTAGAAGGTCCCTGGATTCAATCTCCAGTAACACGCACACACATAAACACACACACACACACACACACACACACACACACACACATGCACACACACACACACAGGTTGTATTTGTTTTTCCTAGCACTATTTACCCTATGTATAAAGAAGAGAGAGGAATAGGAATGGTTTGGATACACACCCCTGATATAACAGATACAAAAGAGGCACTGCTGCCTGAAGAAAAAAACAAAACAAAACAAAAAAAGCCCATGATGTTCAGACTACTCAGTTATGTGGCTACTTTTAATTCACTTTCCACTTTCAAACTAGTTTTTACTTCTCAATGAAGTAAAAGTGGAGCTCATCCAGTGGCTCTGTCCAGGACAGTCTTTACAAAGCAGTCCATGACTACAGTGCATTATGAATCCATCAGCCTCAAACCACAACAGAGCTCCCTGGTCCTGTGCACTGATCAGTAATGCAGAAAGAGCACAGTTACATTATAACTTTCACTTACTACTTCTTTTCTTCAAATATGCAAGAAAATAAACTCTAATGATTGTTTGAACTTAAAATTTAATGCACACATGCTTGGTCATGCAAAGCTAAGCATGAAAAAAAAAAGTTCAGTACAGTACATGTCATGTTTGAAATTTATACTCTGTACATAATCTCATTTAATCCTCCTATTACACTCAATAACTTTGTAATATCTTTCATTCCCTCTATATGTAATATGTTGAATACATAATTAGAATACGTTAATATAATATACAGTCATAAGATATATCTGTCTTTATTTAAAATGCATTTATGAAAGATGGTGGAATAGAGGAAGACAGTGAAGTTTGGCTGCTCAGAGTCTTGGAACTCAATCATCAGGGAAACTTCTTGGCAAAAGAAAAGCAGTCAGAACTCAATAGATGAGAGACAGTTAAACTTGGAAAATTGGATGCAGCACAGAGAACAGAGGACTGAAAAGTGCTTCATGAGTTTCGTGTAGTGAATGGAGAGTAGAGTCGGGCACCATCTCGGCGATCCCACCTGAGAGCTAATGCCTTCCAGAACCTGGTGGCTCACACAGACCAAGCCCAGCAAAGGAGCATAATATGTCCAGCCAGTAATTGCAGACAACAAACACCAAACGCAGTCACATTCTTCCCTTCACCCTCAAATACCCTAGGACATGACTCCCCAGACCTTCCAGCCAAACAGCCCAATGAACTCCCATGGATGCAGCTGAACTCTGTAGTACCAAGAAATGGCAGATTCTTTCTGCAGAAACACCAGTGACTACATCCTTCTTCATCAAGACCACTGTGAATCTCCAGGACAACCATCCAAATCACCCACTGAACTCCAGTGGCTGCACATGAATCCCTGGAAACTGAGAAACTACAGATGCTTCCTACAGGAACCTGAGTGGCACTCATTGAGAATAGGAGCTTACAAACTGTCCTAGTAGGAACCTGAAAAGCTTCAGGGACTTGGTTGCTTGGCAATGAACAAACCCTTACTTTTGTCCCTGCACAAGATAGATATGAAGACTACAGTCAGCCACAACATAGTCCCTAGGTACACTCAAGTGGGCTAGAACTAGGCTTGGCAGTCCCACGCCCCCTTCCCTCCATGGGTCTCCAGTGATCACTGCAAAACCACTAGCAGTGGTGTCTGTGGGATGAAAAATTCAGCAAACCATGCTGCAGGCTCAAAGGCTATAAATGCTTACCTGGTGGTGTTTAGAATCACAAGTACCAAGGCTGGTGGCCAGCAAGCTCTCACATGATCACAGCTACCCAGAGCAGCAGTAGTGTCCCTGGGGATAACTAACTTAGCCACCCAAGACCCAGCTCAAAACAGTATAATCTCTCCCTGCCAGAGATTGTGCTCAGAAAGCAGGGACACCAGAGACCAGGGGTTGGCAGGGTTTCATGTCATAGCAGCTGGTGGAGCAACTGCAGTGTCTCTGGTGCAATTTGACTCATTCAGCCATACTACAGGCTGAGATCACAATACCCTTACAGCAAGTAGAGTTTGTGCCTGGTGATCACAGATGCCAGCAACTGACTGTACTCCAGGTGATCACAACCAGCAGATTAGCAGTGGTATCCCTGGGCCATCAAAACTCAGCCAGCTGAGCCACAAGTGCAGAATGTCATAGGCTCTGGTCCTGCTGAACTTAGTTCCACTGATTACAGATGTCAGAGGCCAGCATCCCACAGCATTTCATGTGTTCATAACCAGCAGAGCAGTGATGGTGTCTTTGGGGCATTAAATCTCATCCATCAGGGAGCAGGCTCTGAATGGAACATTATAGTCTTTGGCTATGCTGAGTTTGGGCGCAGAGAGTATGAAGGCCTGAAGCCAATCAGACCCCTGCTTGCCTGCATTAAGAACTATATCCTATTGAAGAAAATTTGGGAAATTATTTCAAAAGTTTTATTATATAATTACCTAAATTTGATCAAAGGGTATAGAAAATCTAAATGGACTCTGAATAGAACATTACAGTTTCTATCTCTGCTGAGTTTTGGCCCAGCCAATCAGAGACTCCTGCTTGCCTGCACTAAGAACTGGGGGACTAAGTTATTACTTAAGTTGAATCAAGCAGATATAAAAAAATTGACTAATAGCAAACAAAGAGAAATAGCAATGAAAGCCTTCCACCAAAAAAAGTCCAGGTCCAGACAAATTCCCAGCTGATTTCTACAAAACCTTTATCAAAGAACTAAACCCAATATTTCACAAATTACTCTGTGAAAAAAACAAAACAGAGAGAGAGAGAGAGAGAGAGAGAGAGAGAGAGAGAGAGAGAGAGAGAGATTGAAACCTTTCAAACTCTTTCTATTAGGCTAATAACACCTTATTAGCAAAACCAAATAATGTTTTCTCAAAAAAGAAAATGAGACTAATATCCTTGATGAACATAGATACAAAAGATTCTAAAAAAAATATTAACAATTCATATTCAAAACCATATTAAGAAAATTGTACACCATGAAGGAATTGGTTTCTTCCAGGGATACAAGACTGGTTCAACATATACAAATCAATACATGTCGTTCACTACATAACTATAATTAAAGACAAAAATTACATGAAAAAGCATTTCAAAATCCAACACCCATTCATGTTAAAAAAAAACACTACAGAAAATCAGAATAGAATGAACTTACCTCAACATCATTAACGAAATATACAATAAACCCAAAGCCAACATCATATTGAATGGGAGAGAAACTGTGAAAATGCTCTTCTTTAAAATCAGGAAGAAGATAAGGATGCCCACTATCACCACTCTGTTTTAATATAATACTTGAAACTCTATCCAGAGTGATAAGGCATGAGAAGGAAATCAAAGGAATACAAGGAATACAAGTAGGAATAAAAGAACTGAAATAATTTCTATTCGCAGATGACATGATCCTAAACTGAGATAAACCAAAAAACTCAACCAAAAGACATCTAGAGTTAATCAACAAATTAAGCAAAGTAGTGGGATACAAAATCATTCTAAAAAAAAGTCAGTATCTATTCTATATGTCAACCGTGAATCCACTGAAAAAGATATCCAGAAAACAATTTCACTCACAACAACCCCAAAACAATAAAATACTTTGGAATAAACCTAATCTGCCACAGCTCCTTAATATCTGGATCTTGAGCAAAGCTCGGTCCACTGGAGTCCTGCAAGGCAGACGATTCCAAAAGAAGGAATGTGTGGCATATCCCACTTTGCATTATGTTATATTCTGGAAATTTGGGGTGCTTTGGGTTTTGATTTTACATTAATTATAAAGGAAAATTTCTTAGAAACAGAAGGTGGACGAATGGGTTATGATTCCTCAATATTAGCTGAAAAAGCAGTGCCTTAAGACAATCCATAAGAAATTCATTAACCACATACAAACATTAGTCAGAAATGGGCTTTGCAAGCCTAGTTACTAAACAGCCTTATGTTCCCTCTCAGCACACAGGTATAGAAACAAAATAAATAAGCCAAAGAGATTTAGGTCTACTATTTTATCTATGAGTAAAGAAGGCTTTAAGACAGATAGTCTTTGTCCACTTCCACCTTGTCTCCCTGTTCACTGGATACATTAACTCTTAGTTGCCTGAAAAAAAAAAAAAAAAAGATAAGAACACTGCTTAAAGGAGCTAAACAAATAGTAGAGAATTAAACTATTGGATTTAGGCTCTTCATCGTTAACCTTTAACACTGCTTTGTACTAAAATAATCTTTATATGCGTATTGTATTTTGTAACCTTTACTGTTTTCTTAATCCCATTAAATGTCATGGGGAATGGCTTTTCTAGTTAAAAATGTACCTACCAACCTTTAGAAAAATAAGACTGTAAAAATTCCTGTTCTATATGCCTCACTGCAAAAAAGATAGTATAAAAGACAGCTACAAACAAGCAATAAACAGATACACTTCTACACTGCATGAGCTGTGAGCGTATTCTCTCCACCTTCTTTCAATTCATACCTGTTGAAGGACCCCTGACCCCACTGCCTAGAGGGCTGGACCCCTACACTAATCAAGGAGGTTTATAAGTTATACAACACTAAAGAACACTAAATTGAAGACTATCTTAAAAGATGGAAAGATCTCCCATGCTTTGGATAGGCAGAATATATATTATCAAAATGACTATTTTACCAAAAGTGGTCTACAGAATCAATGCAATCCTTATCAACATACCCAATGCCATTCTTCTTAGAGCCAGAAAAATCAGTTTTGAATTTCATTTGGAAAGAAAAACCAGAATAGCCAAAGCAATTTTTAGCAAACTATGCAGGAAGCATCACAATTCCTGACTTCGAGTTATACTACAGTGATATAGTAGTAAAGACAGCATAGTATTGACACAAAAACATACACATAGACCAATGGAACAGAATGGTAAATACAGAAACAAGTCCACAAACTTATAGCCAACTGATTTCAGTAAAGGTGTCAAAAATATATGTGGAGAAAAGACTTTTCAACAAATGGTGTTGGGAAAGCTGGTTATCCATTGTAGAAATATGGAATTAAATCCCTACTTCTTACCCTGCAAGAGTTAACTCAAGATGAATCAAAGACCTGGAAATTAGACCAGAGACTAGAATTACTGGATGAGGGCATAGGTCCAACACTCCAACATATAGACACAAATAGATACTTCTTCAATAAGACCCCAGAAGCTCAAGAAATTAAACCAAAAATTAATAAATGGGATGGGATTAAACTAAAAAGTTTCTGCTCATCAAAGGAAACCATTAAGAATCTAAAGAGATCCTACAAAATAGGAGAATATCATTCCCAGCTATTCTTCTGATAAAGAACTAACACTAAAAAATAAGTAACCAAATCAAGAAATGGGAAATGAACTAAATAGACATTACACAAAATAAGAAATACAAATGGCCAATAAACACATGAAAAAATGTTCAACATTTTTTCTGGGAGATGCAAATTAAAACTACACTGAGATTCCATCTAACCCCAATTAGAATTGCAGTCATCAAGAAGTTAGACAACAATAAATGCTGGTGAGGAGGTGGGGAAATAGGAACTCTTTTACACTGTTGGTGGGACTGCAAATTAGTACAGTTGCTATGGAGATCAATTGGAGATTTCTGAGGAAATTAAGAATGGATCCATCATATGAGCCAGCTATACCACTCCTGGGTATCTTTTTAAAGGGATTAAAATAAAAATATTATTATACTACATGCATATCCATGTTTGTAGCAGCACAATTCATATTACCCAGTTTATGGAACCAACCCAAGTGTCCATCAACAGATGAATGGATTACAAAATTATGCAATATACATACAAAGGAATTCTACTCAAAGATCAGAAAGAACAACATAATATCATTTGCAGGAAAATGGATGGACCCGGAGGACATTATGACATTAGTCAGTCACAGAAAGTGAAGGAGCACATGTTTGTTTGTTTGCTTGTTTGTTTGTTTGTTTTCATATGCAGGAGCAAGGAGTAAAGGAGATATACTACTCATTTTAGATAATGAAGGAGAAAGTCCAGTGGAGAGAGGGAGATGGCTTTTAGGAGAGGGAAGGAAAAATTAATGAAGGAAACACTTCCACTGACTTTATGTACATATGTGAGAATACATGCCAATCTCATTATTTTGTATGGGGAAGAAGGAGTGTAGGGAGCGAGAGGAGTGAAAACTCAACCAAGTGCATGTATGTCAGTATCAATACGAACCACATTGTGATGTGAGATTATAATGCAATAACAAAAGTATAAAAATAAAATAATCCATGTATGCCTATATGTGTATCTCAAGTACACTGATATATATATATATATATATATATATATACATATATATGTAATATCTATGATACATCTGTATATTGATGAGAGATTGCCATGTAATATATAGCATATATTATATAAAGTATAATCATGCTTAAGACTGCTTAATTTCACTGCTAATGAATCTACTGCCATTCACTTCTATTTCCTGGGAGTAAATATTTAAATATATTAAATAAATCACATGAATTAAAAATGTTTTCAATGTCACATTTCACATTTCTAACCTACATATATATATATGTAGGTTAGAAATATACATACACATATACATATACATATACATATTTAAGGCATGGATAGATGACATAGTTTAAGCACAAATATTTCATATATTTGTTGGGTAAATAAATCTCAATATCTATCCACAGCCCAGTGTGTCTACCATCCTGCTGAGATTTGTCTTTATTATGTTTTTGACATAAGTAAGCAATGGAAAAATATAACAATCTCTAAAACTCTTCTGACAAATTCCTGGGTTATTCAATAGTTCCCATGAAATTCAATCTCTCAACAGGTGAAACTACTATACAGTCATTTAGAGAGAAATACAAGGGCACATTATCTCTGATTCAGCACTGGAATGTCAGTGATGGGATATTCATGCATTCCCAAGGACTTTCATTCTGCCCTATACTAACAAATTAACCTGCTACAATTCCATACATTATTTCCTTATTTTTATGTGTGTGCCATTTACTATTTCTGTTGCTGCATGCTCAATGAGATGAGTGGTTGTACTTGCAGGGTGAATGGGAAAATATTGAATTTAAGAAAAAAGAGAACAGAAAAGCATAACTAGATTTGCTCTTCGCTAAAATAATGAATGTGAAAACACTAAGATAAAAGTTGACCTTACTATTTTATTAGCCAATTTTATTTGGCTGCTATTCAAATCCTCAAAATTTTTATAAGCTGTTTGGATACTCATCTTAAAAGTGCAATACGATGTGCATGGATGTCAACTATCACTATAAACTACATTATGATGTGAGACTATAATTCACCAATAAAAGTATTCAAAAAAGAAAAGATATGTAGGAAATAAAAGGAAACCCAGAAATAATTTTAAAAAATAACTGCAGAAACATCTCAGCAGACTAAAATTCTTCACCGGAATTAAACACCATTTTAAAGTGGATTAAAAATATTTTCTGCCGGGCATGGTGGCCCACTCTTGTAATCCCAGGGTTTGAGAGGCTGAGACCGCAGGATCCGGGTTCGCGGCCAGCCTCAGCTACCTAGTGAGGCCCTCTGCAACTTAGTGAGGCCCTGTTTCAAAGTAAGGAATAAAAAATAGGGCTGGGGGTATAGCTCGGAGGTACAATGCCCCTGAGTTTAATCCCCAGTACTGCAAAAATAAATAAATAAATAAATAAATAAATAAATAAATAAATAAATAAATAAATAAATAAATACAAATGTTTTCTTATGGAATGACAATATAAAATATCATTGTGTCTTATGGTTTGAATATTTGTTTCTACCTATAATTCTTAAAAAACTGAATGCTTACTGTGGCTAATGGTGTAAGGAAGTAACTAAGCTTAAGTTAGACTGTAACTGTGGAGTACTGATCTCATAGATATAGCATCCATGTAAAAAAGGGACACCAGAGAGCTACTTCTCTCTACTTGCACACAAGCAAGAGGTTCTGTGAGGACACAGCAAAATGACACCCATCAACCAAGAGAGGAGGCCTCTGAATGACACTTAACTTGTAGCACCTTGAGCTTGGACCTCCCAGGCTCCAGAACTGTGAAAAATAAATGACTCTGGTTTTTTGCGTATAATGTGTATACCTTGTGCAATAGTTTACCTTGCCTTTAAATATTACCATCACTTAAACTAGGTTTAAGAGTCTGGCCTTCACTTTGGATTTGGACTCCATTATGAGTCTCTGACAAATAAAACTTTTTACATTTAGAAAAAATATTTTGATTTTACATATTCCACTCCTAAAAACATTATAATAGTTCCTGAAGCTCATTGCCTTCTACTGGTTATTCCATTCATGATTTATACATCCAGAACAGAGTAGATTGTATTTCCTATTCAATGAGGGCCGGGTAAGCTTTATCTCTGAAATGTTACAAATTGTATGTATTTTATAATTGTTAATGGTGTACAATTTGTGATACTTCAGACCACAATATCCTGAGGAGTAAAAGGATGATGTGAAAACTTGCTATCCTCTTTTAAGTTTAGCTAACAATTTCTAGAGATACTGTAAATACACATAACATTTTCTAATTATAGTGATACTCTTTACCTTGTTACTAGTATCGTGTCCCTCACTGGCCATTCTTTTTCATGTCACTTGATCAGACTTTCAAAATCTGTGAAGTGTCTTGATTCAGTATTAACAGTTCTTCTGTTTGCCATCAGCCCTATCTTTATATCTGCTATTGCTATATCCCATTTATATCAACCAAAGTAATGAGAAAATTACATCAGTTTATGATTAAAATCAAACTGATATGTGATATTATTGATTCCTTGGTTCCTTTGGCTCAGAAACATAGCACTTTCTTTTAAATTAAATAGTAAATCTCTTCACAAACCTATTCCATAAGCATATATGTCCATTTTTTAATGTTTTCTTGAATGCTCCTAATGCCATTTTGTGTATGCATGTGTGTGGTACTGGAGATTGATCTCAAGGATCTTATAAGCTATACCCCCAAGCCCACTTATTTTTTTGAAGTAGATTATCACTAACTTACCACATGCTGGCCCTATACTTGCCATCCTTCTGTCTCAGCCTCCCAAATACTGGGATCACAGGTATGCACCACCAATCTGGACTCTGGTACCACTTTTGTTTATAGCAAGTCCAGAGGTCCAAACTGAGTAGTCTAATTATCTATCATCTCTAATAATGGGAACTGTTCTTTGTTTACTATCTAGTAGGCGCTCATAAGGTCTGAGATTATTATCTCTATGTTACAAGAATTTGAAGTTTATGACTAATCAATAGCTTATTTGTCGAAGATCACAAAGCTATTCAATGAAGCAATTGTTTGAACCCAATATGTAGAGTGGATATACTCTTAACCTTCTTATAACAGAAATTAAACTTATTATTGAAATTAATAATTTTTATATTAACAGGTAGATGTTGAGATTAGTAGATCAAATTAATAATTTTGTCTTATTATATGTATCTTAAACTATGTACAAACATCTATGCATATCCTCCATCTAAAGCCATAGATTACCTTGTGCATATGTATACTAAAAAGGACCAAGAATGACTTGCATAGTCCTATAAACATGATAGAATGATTATTGCTTGAAGTTGAGCTATATGCCCAAGTTTGTGGATCTTACTATAATACTGCAGACCCAAATTTATATTTTGTGTTATTACTATATCCTATGCATTTTTCATATTATGATTTTTTCTGTTGTTATTTACAATTATTGCTCATAAACATATTCAATACAGAAACCTTTTCTTAAGTTTTCCCTTAAGGTTAAATATTTAGAAGATTTAAGGTTTTTATTATTAGATATGGTACTGCAATAAAATATTGCTACACTTTGCTTTACTTTTATTTAGATTGCTTTTTAAAGAAATGCCCCAAACTGTAGTCTTTAGGCTCAAATTGTTGTAATGCTGAATAATTCTCAGCAATTTGGGGGCCCACTAGCAGTACAAGTAAGGCAGAAAGAAGAATACATTTCCTGGATTTTTAGAACTACAAATAAAAAAATACATTCAGAGTAGATGTAACAAATATTAAAGTTTCTTTGATAAGATAATATGAAAAATTAGGGGAGTAAAATAATAACAATAGGGAATTAAATAATTCAAAGATATGGAATATTTATAATCTAGTCATTTTTGCAATGGATCAGACTATAAGTTTATTGAGGTTGTTTGATTAATATATATATATATATATATATATATATATATATATATATATAATTGCTAAAGCAGCATTTCTTTCAAGTGAGTACATTTTAGCTTTAGTTTTAAATTTTATTAAAATTTTCAAGTGGAATAAAATAGAGCAGCAAGTACTATGACTCTAAAACTGTATTAGCTACATAAACTGAAGTACCTTAATATTTATTCATAAATTAGATTTAGATTTAATTTCAATTTAATTTTCTTTTTTTCATCTTTTTTTACAACATTTTTTAGTTCAACATCTACCTGTTAATATAAAAAAAATCAATTTTACCCCTTGTCTTAGAAGTAAAATTCTCACTACTATAATCTAAAGACCTGACTACATAACTTAGAAGTAGGAACATTTATTTGCCCAATATTTCCTTGGTTGATTTTGGGCCCAGTACATGTAAGTCCAGGGACTGTGGATCTTTGTGTGGTGGTAGCAGAAAGTAGAGAGAGGGAGGGTACCTGACTTCACTCTCATTTCATGGATGCCTGAAGCAAGAGAAAGCCAGCAAGCAAGGGGAGTCAAAGACACATGCACAACCCCTAAGGCCACACTCCTAGAGACCCACCTTCTTCATTCACATTCCACTGCCCTAGGTTCAACCAGATAAATGTGTTATAACCTTCATGACTTAACTATATCAGTCTTGTTAGGGGGCATTCTATAGCTAACCACAAAATTCTCATTATTCTTTCTACTCTTAATAATTTGAATCAGATTATTCCCACTTTATCAGTATATATCACCTACATATGTTTTCCTTATCTTCCACATTCGATAACATCCAAATTTAAAGTCACAAAGACTTGACAAATTTTTGCTAGGTAAGATTTTTCTATAAAATATTTTTAAGTAAACATTGCATATTTAAAAGTTTTCCTAAAGACTGAATGCTCAAAAGTAAGATTACCTGGAGCAAAATTCTTTTTATGATTTTAGGTTTCTTGGAAAAGTGTTGCTATTTGCTTTTTCAAATATAGCTACTAAGAAGTCATATGAAAACCCAATTATTTTTTTGCTGAATGATTTTATCTCTTTATGAATGCCTGAAGTGTTTTTTTTTTTTAATTTTTTATAGTGTTGCTAGATTATGGATCAGAGATGTTCTAAGTGGATTTCTCTACATACACAATGTATGCATTTGTGTATCTGTCCTGTTGTGTGGACAAAAATGAAGCTACTCTAAAACAATCAAAAGTACAAGACAATATAACATGAAAAAATATTCAAAACACAATAAAACCCCATTTCAATACATGAAATCATTAATCTTAAAGCAACACATCTCATAGAATTTTCCTACACCCAAGATGATAACAATATTAATTAAAAATATAGAACAATGCAATTCAGAAAGATAAAAGTATATATAGCACCACATCAGGGGGAATTTTAACCTCCAGAGTAGAGCTGGGAGGTCCTGTCAACAGCTTCCCTAAAGTCCTGGTCAGAAAGACAAGTCTAGGGCTCTATGTCCACTCTGTGGGTGAGACCTTAGGAAGATGCCTGTCCTTCTCTATTTCATGGCGATGGCTGCCTGGACTTCGTGTGAATTCACTAAGGTAAGCCTTTTGGCAACAATGATTATTTCAATTAAAATATATAAATAAATTAATCGGGCTCAAAGAACATTGCTCCAGGGTAAAAATGAGAGGTATATTCTGAAGAACAGTACACATGTTGGAAAATGATTATATTTTAGTTGACTATTTTGCTATATAGATTAAATATAGTAGTTAATATAGTAAATATAGTAAAGTTGTTAATCTGCAAGCAAATGTTAGCAATTATCTAACATCTATACCCCATACACTCCCTCTCTACTTATTTGAATATGTTTGAACAATTACACTTCAGGAAATTTGTCCTTTTCAAGGTAAGATCAGTAATATGTATATATAATTTACTTTTTGCATTAAGAATAGAATGTACTAAGCCAGGCATGGTGGTGCACACTTGTAATCTCAGTACTTGGGAGGCTGAGACAGAAGGATTGCAGGTTTGCGTCCAGCCTCAGCTACTTAGTGAGGCCCTCGGCAACTTATTAAGACCTTATTTCAAAATAAAGGATAAAAAAATGGGGTTCTCAGAGATAGAATGCCCCTGGGTTCAATCCCCAGTGCTGAAAAAGAAAAAAGAATAGAATGCACTGTAAAAATTTAAAAAAAATAATTTTGCTAAATATTATTTCTTAGATTTCTGTCCAGCAAAGCATATGAAACTAACAATTTTTATTTTTGAATTTCATAAGACACATCAAGTTTCCAAACCAATGAAGACCAAAATACCTCAATAAAATTTAAAAAAGAGTATGTTTCTTGGGATTATGAAATTTCTATACCATCAAAACATAACACACCATAGATCAGAAAAAAAAAAATTCTAAAAGCAGCCACTGTGTTTTTTTGTCCATTACCTATAGTAGTTAAAATATATATATATTTTTTATCTTTATTCCTCATGGATCAGTCTCTTTGGAATTAAAAATAGCCAAGTTTTCTATTTTTTCTGAGTTTCACAGAACATTTTGTTACACTTAGAATCTTTTTTTTTTAATCAACTATAAGCCAAGCAGCATAGAGTATGTGCTTAAAAATACAATGCACCTTATATGATACAGTCTTAGATACAGAGAATATATCATGGGTATATGTGAAGATGGATGAAAATAGTGCATATTCTAATAATACCATAATTATGCTGCCAAGTGATTTTTGTTTATCTTATTATATGTTATTGATATAAATGCCAGTATCATGCAAAGAGGGATTAGATTTAGATATCATATCACTAGCAATTCATGGTATAAGTATGAAAGTACCATTTTAGTCATGGGGATGTAGCAGAGTACACATACTACCTTAGGTATATTTCCAAGGAAGGAAGCTCAATCCACACATACTATACTATGTTCATCATAGAATGGGTTTTAGATAGGATATTTTCTCCATGAAGCTCCAGTAACTGTTGAAGGAGATTGTGTATCAAATAGACACATTTTTCTGGTTTAAGGAAAAAAAAAAAACTTGATTAAGCAGAGGGAACCTTCCAAACACAGAGAATTCTCATTTTTTTTTTCCAATTGATTTGATTTAAGGAGAATGAGGCTCCAGGGTTTTTCTCTTAAAACAAGTACTCATAAATGAGTAGAAATATCTCTACAATGCTATTTTCTTGGGATCCTGAGAGGAAAACATCCTGGATATAAGAGAAAGTCATAAAGTCAGTGACTGTTTTCTTTATAAGAGAAAGAAGGAGATTTGACACAGACACAGAAAAACAGAGAAGAAACCTATGTAAAGCCATTGGTAATGGTTTTGATGATGCAAATGGACCAGGAACATGGTGAACTACCAACAGTTATAGGAAGACAAGAGAGAGAAAGAGAATAGAAACTTCCAGAAGGAACCAACTCTGTTGACACATTGATTATAGACTTTTGATCTCCTGAACTGTGAAAAAATAAATTTCTGGTATTGTAAACCACTCTGTATATGGTAATTTGTTATGTCAGTCTTATGAAACTAACATTTCCTTTAGTATGTGTCTACTTGATACTTTGCTTTGCCTTGTCAATTCCTCAATAAATTAAAGATCTACTACATACACCATTTTCATTAGGATTTTCTACTGCCAACTTTCTGTCCTTTAGGGATTGAACTATGATTATTCAGTTTAGAATTAATAGTTT
>PVLC010018401.1:0-32090 GCA_004027655.1 Graphiurus murinus | reverse complement strand
TCTCTCTGGCTTGAGCATTTCTGAGCAGCATGACTGAGAGGCAGTTGGTACGCCGATGTCACAACACACTTCAGTGGGTGATGAGGTGGTGTGTCTCTTCTCTCAGGGCTACTTGCTTTTTTAAAAGAATAGGGTTGAGGAAAGCCACGGTGGCTGCTGTACCACCCTGTCCCCAGCCTTAGCATGTGCACAGGTGCTGGAAGACGCCCAGAGACCTGGCTGGAGCCCCTGTTGTGGGGAGGACTTGGAGGCACAGTAGAGGGACCCCCAGGCCTGTATTGCTGGCCAGAGACCGGGACATGGGACACATGTGTGCCGGGTCACAGGCAGCATTGCTGGCTTTGCAGACGTCAGACAGATCATGGAGATACCCTTCAAATTCTGGCTGGAAGATTTTGAACCAAGGCCAGGCCTTCCTGATGGCTCCTAAGCAGAAAAGATGTGAGGGGCTTCAATAATGAGGACTTTACAAATGCACTTGGAAATTCAGTTCAATAAATGCCAGGGCCTCCACCCGGTGCAGGCTGTCTTATCTCTCCAACTTTACAAGGGAGAACATGGAGACTCCCAGAGGTGAGGCAGCTGCTCGGGGACTCCTGGGGCTGAAGCTAGATTCCACCCAGGCCTGTGGAGAGCTCTCGCACTGAACCCCGGCGGCCATGGCAGGCTGCAGCTGGTGCATGCATTTGAAACATCAACTTCAAAGCCGGGCGTGGTGGCGCACACTTGTATTCCCAGCATTCCGGAGGCTGAGACCGGAGGATCCGGGTTCGCGGCCAGCCTCAGCTACCTAGTGAGGCATTCCGCAACTTAGTGAGACTTGGTTTCAAAATAAAGAATAAAAAATAGGGCTGGGGGTGTAGCTCGGAGGTAGAATGCCCCTGAGTTCAACCCCCAGTACCGCCAAAAAAAAAAAAAAAAAAGAAACATCAACTTCAGCATTTAACCTAAAGCCCGAACGCTCCAAGAGAGAATGTTTTACAAGCAGCACCAGCTCTTTGGGGGAACCAGTAAGAGTGGTGAGGGCCAAGTCTCTGGCCCCCCAGAGCATCGTCACACAAGTGTGCAGTGTGCCCCGAGACCCCCAGATCCTGGGCTTCAGAAATAGTCCATCCCCAAGCTGGGCGTGGTGGCACACACTTGTAATGCCAGCATTTGGGAGGCTGAGACTGGAGGATCTGGGTTCACGGCCAGCCTCAGCTACCTAGTGAGGCCCTCCGCAACTTAGTGAGACCCTGTTTCAAAATAAAGAATAAAGAATGGGGTTGGGGGTATAGCTTGGAGGTAGAATGCCTCTGAGCATTAATTCATCAGAGCCCACTGATGAATTAATCACTTGAATGGATCTACTGGGTGTAACGTAGGCAGATCGAATGTGGCTGGATCACTAGGGGTGCAGGGACTATATCTGTTCCTGGTCCTTTCCTTATCTTCTCATCTGCTTCCTGGCTGCTGAGCAGTTTTCCTCAGCCACACCCTGCTGCCACCATGTTTCTTGGAGTCGGCCAACCGTGAACTGAACCCTGAAACCATGAGCCAAATAAGCCTTTCCTCCTCTAAGTTGTCCTTGTCAGGGACTATTTTTGCTCACGGTGACAAAAAAGCTAATGGACGCAAGTAGAACAAAGAGCATAATGCAATCAGGTTGCGGGGAGAGGGGGCTTTAATTTCTCATTAGTTGGGCTAACACTTGTTTATCCTCACTCTGATCAGGGGTCACGTCCTCCAGGGAGACTTCCTGGATCAGAACCCATCTGGGTGCAGTGGCTCTCTTGTGTTCTTAGAGTGCCCTGCCCTGCCCATCACATAGCAGATATTGCACTCACCATGAGCTGTGACTTGTGTCTTTCTCTGAAGGATGTCAGCAACCTGGAACCCGTGACATGACCCTCCATGTGTAGCACAGTGCCCGGCCCTGCGTCAAGACACACTGAAGGCTGGGCTGGGGGCTAGGGCCGGGGATGTCAGGGTCAAGAAGGCATCCCCTATCCTTGAGGAGCACAGCTGAAATGGGATTGGTGGTGCTCAATGGGCATTTGTTTAATGACAAAGGCAGTCAGGAGCTGGTGATGGTGACGAGCCCCTCACTCATTTGTCCTGCCCCCGTCACCTTCCTGTCATTCTCCAGTTATTTAGAACCACCAGGCCAGATAGCCCTTAACCAAGCAATATACATGTTAATTCGGAGAGCAGGCTCTGAGATTGAAGTAGCAGCGAAAACACATTATTCAAAGGGGAAAAGAGGAACGGGCAAGGGGGGAGGCTCCGGCGGCTGTCGCCTTTACTGGAAGTCGCAGGCAGCCCTGTCTGCAGGCCTGGTGGCCGCACTCCCCCCTCCACACCCTCCGCACTTGTACCCTCATCTAAAAATGCCCTTCGTTTATTTTTAGCCATTTCCAGAAGGCCCCTGGCGGTCTAACTTTAATTAGAATTATACACGAGGAGGCCGGGGCTATGGATGGAATGATTTCGTTTCTTCTTGTCTCCTTATTGGCATTGCGTAGGGGGCAGCCAAGAATGCTTTTGGGTAAGTGGAAAATGGAGCATTTTGTTATTTTTTTCGTGGCTCTCTGGTTCCAGTTCAGGAAGGCGTGTGAGAAAGGACACTGGTGCAGGTGAGAGAAGGCGACCCAGTTCTTGCCTTCCCTGCCCAGGGGCTGCTGGAAGCCCCCACTTTTGCCTCTGTAAGGGTTTCTTCTTCTGTGGAATGGGGCCGCCTGTCCTACCGTCCCTCCCTGAGTCACAGGGAGGAGCGAGTGAAGAGAGCAGGGCCCTTCTGGTTGTGCAATGAGGTCAGAGGGCCTGGGCCCAGAGCCACCTCTCCTGGTCTCCCAGCGTGGCTACTCCACCCTCTGCTGAAAGGCAGCTTGAAATGGCCTCCCAATCCTCTGACTCTCAGGGAAGATGGGATTTAGAGTGGAGAGAAGTGGTTGGAGGAGGAAGTGTTTTGGATACGAGTGACCTGTGGGGTGCCATGCATGTTCTGGGCCCAGGAGGAGGGTCAGAGTCTCCCTGATGGAGTTACCTGACAGGTGGGCTCTGCTCGGCGGAGCCTGGGCGTCTGGAGTGTGCGTGGGGACACACCTGGAAGCCTGGTGGGTATTCACCTAGACAGACACAACGGAGCAGCCGCAAACAACCAGTAACAGTGGCTCTTTGAAGTCAGGATCTCTCTCGCTTGATTCTGCTGCGTGGGAAAGAGGGGAGGTTAGGTGTTGCAGAGAGTAGTGGCCCACTGACCCCAGAGATACCCAGGTCCCTGGGGACTGAGGCACAGGTGAGGAGAAAACCAGCTCAGGAGGAGGAATGCGGGAGAGGCCAGAAAGGACCAGAGGAGAAGGGCATTCAAAGATTGAGAACTTAGCACCATGGACAGCGGCAGCCAGCGGTTCCTGGGAGGCTGCCGCGCCCTAGTCTGTATCCATGGCTGTCTCTCTAATTTCAAAGAGCTTCTAAGGAGGCATGGAGTTTGATTCTGCCGTGTAGGGGAGGTGAGGCCAGCGGGATGTTGTGTGATGTCTTTGAACCTCAGTGTTGCCGTTCCAGAAAGTGATATGTCATCAGTCAGCCTCTTAAATGATGAAGCTTGAATGAAAGAATGAAAACAAAGGAGTGAGGACCATTTGTGCACCTAGCAAATACGCTTCCTTCTCTCTTTGCCTGTCAGGAGACAGGCAACCACTCCCTCTTCCTGAACAGAAGGTAAAGAGGCCTCTAGCCAGAGCCACAGGTGAGTCAGCACTAGATTTCAGACTGAGGTTTCAGCTTGCCTTGTAGCCTTGAAGACCTCTGGCTGAGGAGAGGTGACCACCAAGTTGCTGTCTATCACTGTGCTACAGATCTTACCACCACCATTTCAGCCACCTGTGGTCAACTGCAGTCTGAAAACATTAAATGGAAAATTCCAGAAATAAACAATTCATAAATTTCAGATAACTTTTAGTATAATATATCGTTGTATTTTATTATTAATTATTGTTGCTCATTTATTTACCCTGCATCATTTTTTTTTTTGGTACTAGAGATTGAACTCGGGGGCAGTCTACCTCTGAGTTACACCCCCAGCCCTTTTTATTTTTTTGTTTTGAAACAGGATCTCACTAGTTACTGTGGCTGGCCTGAAGCCTGCAATCTTCCTGTCTCAGCCTCCTAAGTACTGGAATTACAGGCATGCATCACCATGCCTGGATTACTGTGCTTTATTTATAAACTAAACTTTATCATAGATATGTAGAGATAGGGGAAAACATAGTATGTTCTGACTCAGGATTTCAGGCATCCATGGAACATCTTGGAACACATTCCCTGTTGATATTAGGGAACTGCTGTACAGAGGATTATCACATAGCCCCAGGTTCTCAAACAATTAAGACCATTCTCTCCATCCACGAAGCTTATTTTTCCTGAGAACAATCAGATTTACTGCTATTTTACAGCGAGGCAAGACATAGACAGAAAGTGTGAGAGAGAGCGAGCTAAAATGCTTTGCTCAGAAGCCCTGCGAGCAGAGAGGGCTGGGACTAGAATTCCCAGGCCTTGGATCTCTAGTTCATTGCCTACATTCACATTCTGAGTCCTGTTCCTGCTCCTCCACCGCTCAATTAAAAACAAAACAAAACAAAACAAAACAAAAGGCAATGTTGCCTGGACAGTGAAGCAGAAAGCCAGTTAGGACAAAAGTTGATTAGCAGCTGTGGGATTGTCCCCCCCTCCCCCTTCAGATTGTTTAAGAACTCTTACAAATAGTTTGAAAATAGGTTGAGAAATAAGATAATAATAGCATTTCTCAATAGCAATGACAAAAAACAAAAAAAAGACAATGTGCCCCCCCCCACTGTTTGGCTGCAGCTTTGTTTGGAGGGGCCTCTTTTTTTAAGTTTTTAAATTAAAAAATTGGTTTTTTTTTTTTCGGAGAAGCCTCTTGCAAGGAGGTCAGGGGAAGGTGATGGCTCCAGGTGGGGCGTGAAAACCCAGCAGAAGTGGCTGCTGTTCAGTGGTCTCTCGTGACCACTTACCTTCTTGAAGAAAACAGCAAGGCCAGAAGACTTTAGGAGGAAGAGATTTGGAGCTGATGGACAGCCGTCAGGAGTTAGTATCTCTCCAGTGTTCCAGTAAAGATGAATTAGCCATTGGCGACCTCCCTCGCGTCTTGCTTATCTTCCAGACACAGCCTTTCACACCCTCCTGACTCTGTACAAGGAGCCTGGGTCTCTTCTGAGACCCTTCAGCAAGAAAGAGCTAGGTGCCCTGTCAGTTAGGAGGAGGATGGAGTTGGGGAGGCCTGGGCTCCCGTTTTGACCCAGCAGTGAGTTTGGTTTGACACCATGGTCAGAGTTTTCAGCCATCAAAGAAACTTCTCTGCTTGGGATTCCATAAATGTGGGCCTGATGAAAGGGTTTAATCTGCTGGTCAAGTTAGAGTGACCATTGGATGGCCAATCTTTAAGGGTGCTTCTAGGGCCAGGAACATGATTTTTGAGATGCAGATGTCTGGGCTGGGACAGAATGAAGCAAGAGAGAGATACCATGGCATAGAACCGAAAGAGGCTTTCTTCTTGGATTGTGCAAACACAAGGTTGGCCTCCTAATGGAGCACCTCCTCCTCTAGTTTTGCATCCTTGGCACCCGGTGGGGGAGCAGGTGTATTTCCCTTCTGGTACCTAGAGAACTACATGGTCCAGTGAGGTCACCTTGACTAGCAAAGAGAAACAGAAGGGCAAGGAGGCGAGTGGGTGAATGATAAGCAGTTGTCTGAACCAAAGGAAACTCAGTCCATTGAGGAAGGAGAAAGTTAAGTATAACCAAGTATAGCCAAGCCCAGAGGGCTCCTTTGCAGCACATCTGGGAGGGGAAGGGGGAGGGAGATGGCTGCAGCAGAGAGGAATCGGTGTGAATGCCAGGAGCAGAGGGGGCTGACTTTGAGCCTGAGAGCTGTGAGCCTGGCTGAGTCACTCTGTGCCAGGAGCCCAGTTTCCCCATAATAAAACAGGACTCTCATACTCTCTCCAGAATGGGAGAGAAGGTATGTAGAAGGCCTTAGGGAAGGGTGGTCCTTGGGATGTAAGACATTCAGATGTTGAGAAAAAATAAATTGTTCACTTTTTTTTTCCAGCTAGTACTTGGGGGAAAGGGTGACAGAAGATCTTGAGTTTTCCCGTTGAACCTGTTAGCCCCACCACCACCTCCCTATCTTCAGCAAAGAGAACTTTGTCCTTCCGACTTGGTTGCACTATTTTGTGCTTCATGCCTGACTTGGATATCCTTGGTCATCTGAGAGTGAGGCCAAGAAAGAGGAAGGAAACAGCATAGGAAGGAAGAAAAGAAAAGAAAAGCAGCCCTTGGGGGTCTACTCCCCGAGCGTCTCTCCTTCTCAAGCCCGTGGTCTGATCTGACCCAGGCCTGAGCCAGTGCTGCTCCTGTTTCATAAGACTGCATCCATTGGGGATCTTTAACCGCTCAAACAGGGAAAGGTCCTGGGCAATGCGCCTGTTTTCCCAGGAGAAGGGTGTATTGACTGTAAGGGGAGCTTGCTTCTCACATTCTCTGGCAGCGTTTCTTCAGAGAAAGAAAGATAGGTTGGAATTCCATGAGACCGTACCCCTGAGGAAGAGGGAATTATGGGGTGACCAAAGAGGCCTGGAATCAAAAACCCCCAATTCTGATTCGGACCCCAGCCCTCATGGGCTGCGTGTAAGCTGCCCAGCCTCTCTGAGCCGCGGTATCCTTATTTGTACTATAAAGCAAATCTCTTTCTCCCAGGGGTCCTATGAGAACCAGACATGATGAAAGTGTTTGAAAGCCGTTGGCATGTACGAGGCCCCCACTATTTTAATATCAGACCTACTGGGAAGGAAGGAAATTATGTCCTCTTCCTTTTCTTAATCACCATCAATACCTAGTCCCTGCTGTGCCTTCTTTTCACCAGCAGAGCATTCTCAAAAGTTGTGTATCAATTGAATTTTTTTTTCTAAATTGAATCTCATTTCTAATGTACTGAGGGAGCTGGAGACTTTAAAGAATTCTCTAGTATGTCTTTTTTTTTTTTTTTTTTTTTTTTTTTTTTTTTTTTTTTTTTGTAAAGCTAATAACCACCCCTTGATGTCTTTGGTATAAATCAGTTTTTTTTTTTTTCATTTCTTGGCTTTGTTGAAAATGGGGTTCCCTTGTATTCACTAAGAAGTCCACTTGTACCTACTTGGTGCTGAGGCAGAGGCAGCCCCAGAAATGCTTGGGAAGCTGGATTCACCCGCACTTTTTTCAGGTGGGGTTAACTCTTACCTAGGCAGGACGAAGGGCATCTTCCTTTTACTTCTGTGGATGCATCTCCAAGACCCCACCGTGAGTTGGTTTCTCTCTCCTCCAGGTGAACTCTTAGTGCTGCATCCCCTCCCCCTTTACTGACATTATTTCCTCTCTGCCTAACCCACTCCCTTCCTGGCAACCCTTTACTGGCGGGTGGAACCAGTGTTCTGTTCCTCAGATTCCCAGACACACGTCTGGAGGTCCCAGGCCTGATTTCAGCACAGACGCAAATTCATCTGTCTAGTCTTTAAATCTCATTTGGTTTGTCTGTTTTCCCTAATAAGAAGAATAGAATTAGTTAGCTTGCTACTCAGCAGGGCTCCGGTATGGAATTTACGTAAATTATCTCCTTAATAAAATTACTAAATATAGCATCAACATGGTTACAAGGGGGGCAAAATAAAGCTCTTAGACTGTGAGTGTCTTTAAAAAACAAAGCTATGTTCCACCACCCAGGGAAATGAAATTTTAGCGTCTTAACTGGTAGGAACACCGCGGGGGAGGGAGGATGGGGAGAAGTGAGGAAGGGTGGGAGACAAAGGCCGAGAGAAGGAGGGAGAATTCTCGAAGCCAGGCACATGGATAACCACTTAATTAATTGCTCTCCAGGGATTTTGCTGGGCGTTTGGAATCGGGTCAAGAATATAAACAGTTCTTGCCTTCCTGAAAAAGATGTATCTGATTATCTCCTCCTGTGTCAAATAAATTGTTCTGGTAAAATAATTAAAGGTACTAGATGTGACAATAGGTCAGAGGTGTGTGTGTGTGTGTGTGTGTGTGTGTGTGTGTGTGTGTGTGTACACATGCTACTGTATGCATGCAATGTATCCAAACTGGTGGAGTAGGGCAGAAACTGAAAATATTTATAGAAGCACATGTTAGAGTTAGCTACAGGAAAAGCACAAAGGAGACAGGGCCCAGTTTGGGTTCCTCCTTGTCTGCCATTCCTTACAGACCAAGCATCTCCTGTGTTCCCCCTCCCCGGAGCCTCTTGTCTTGCAAGCCTGTCACTGCCTTTACTCGGTCCTCCTCTTCTACGATGCTTTCCAGGAAACTCTCCTTCCTCCCATCTCTAACCTTTCACATCTGTCTTCATAGGGCTGCTGGAGGCATCTGTTTAAAAATATGCTTAGATCATGATATTAGGCCAACAATAAAAATGAAGTGTGTGGCCCCTAGCATTTTCACTACACACTCCTCAGCCCGATGTGCCAGGGCTCTCCCTCTTCACCGGGTCCCTCACTTCCTGTCCAGCCTCCTCCCTGGGATCCTTCTTTGGCCCTGTCCCCGTCCTCTGATGATGCCAGAAGGATGCTTCTCAGATGTCCTCCTGGCCGGCTCTCCAGGCATCCCCTGCATGCCATGTGGACTTGCCGCCCAGTGCAGGCGCAGCCCCTCCAACTCTGTCTGCTCGCGAGAGTTACGCTTTCCTCTGCTTCCCATGGCGCTCCAGCTCCCAGCTCTGGGGGCCTTCCAGTGAGTCCGGCTCTGTAGATGTGTCGGAATGTGCTGCACTTGGTGCAGGAATTGACCGGGAAGCTCTGGAGTCAGCGGGGCCAGTTCACAGCCCAGATCTACCACTCAGCGTGACCTCAGCAAGTTCCTTCACAGCCTCAGAACTCGGACTCCCCGTCTATAACATAGCGATAGAGGAGTCTATCTCGAGGAGTGGTTAAGGGATCAAGTTGTGAAGCGCCTGTAAAGCCCTGACACTGACTTAGCAAGCACCCAGTATAGCCATGTGCGTCATCACTACTGTCTCCCCTCCTTGGCTGTGGGCTCGTTCAGAAAAGCAAGAGTATTCTCCAGCTTTATATTTATAGCAGCTAGTAATAGTACTTACCCCCCAAAAGACTTTGCAAACTTCTCAAATGAATAAGAATCACTGAGTGGATAGGGACCCCATAGGCACCCCCTTTACTGTGGGTTACCCTGTGTGCAGGCTGAGAACTGGGGCTCCAGAGATGTGTTAAGTGGAAGAGAATGTTAGTCAGGCATGGTGGTACAAGTCTGTAATCCCAGTACTTGTGAGGCTGAGACAGGAGGATCACAGATTTGAGGCCAGCCCTAGCAATTTAGCAAGACCCTCAGCAGCTTAGCAAGACTGTTTTAAAACAAAACATAAAACGGGCTGGGGATGTAGCTCAGAGGTAGAATGCCCTTGGGTTCAAATGAATAAATAAATAAAGTTTTTTAAAAAGGAAGAGAATATAGTGTGTTACTATAGCACACATAGGATTGGATACTTCTAGCCTTTCTGTGTCTACTGCCTCATCCCCAACAACCCTGATAGCCAACATGGACCCGAGCTACCAGTTCATAACAGAGCTTTTGATTGACTCCTGCCACAGCCAGTGGTACCAGGTTCATTGATGGCTCCACCATAGACAGGTGAGCTAGGGCAATGTCTTAGTCTGTTTTCTGCTGCTATAACAGAATACTTGAGACTGGGTAATGTATAAAGGAAAGAAATCTATTCAACTGATAGTCCTGGAGGTCAGAAAGGTCAATATCAGATGGCGGAATCTGGTGAGGACCACATGCACTATCACAATGTGGTTTAAAAGCAGAAAGGCAAGAAGGTGTGTGTGGAAGAGGTAAGACATAAACAATGGTCTTGCTTTACCATAACCCATGTTTAAGACCCCAAATGCATTCATCAAGAACACAAACAATTATAAATGCTGGTGAGGATGTGAGGGAAAAGGAATTTCTATATGCAGTTGGTGGGATTGTAAATTAGCGCAACCACTGTGGAAATCCATATGGAGGCTCCTCAAAAACTTAGGAATGGAACCACCATACGAGCCAGCCATACCACTCCTTGATATCTTGCCAAAAGAATTAAAGCCAGAATACTATGGTGATACATATATACCTATATGTTTGGCAGCACAATTCACAATAGCTAAATTATGGGACCAACCCTGGTCCTGTCAACAGATTAATGGATAAAGAAAATGTGGTGTATGTGCACACAACGGAGTGTTACTCAGCCATAAAGAACAAAATTTGCAGGAAAAGAATGGAGCTAGAAAACAGCATGCTAAGTGAAATCAGCCAGTCTCAGAAAATCAAGGGTCATATGTGGAAGCTAAGAGAGGAAATAGCAAAGAAAGGGAATGGCATGACAGCCAGGAGGGAGACCAGTAGATTAGTGGGAGGGGTTTGGGGGAGGGAAAGAGGGTGGGGTAAAAGGGGGCTTGAGGAAGGAAACAGTTCAAATACTTCTGTTCATGTAAGAAGGGATCATTACCAATCTCACTAGCATATATGGGGGATGGTTTTATGATTTGGATTTAAATGTCCCCCCAACGCTCATGTGTTGAATAGTAGCACATCCATGTTCAGGGACAGGACATGACTGGAGGGGACACGGCTGGGGGTGTGGCGAGGGGACAGTATCTTTCCTGGGCTAGGCTGCTGCAGTAGTTCTCTCTTTCTCTCTCTCTCTCTGTTCCCACCGTGATTCTCTGAGGACCTGCCACCACCATGGCTCCTGCTTGGAAACCGGCTGCTCAGGAATGACCTCTGAAACCCCTGTAATTTCCGAACTGTAAGCCCCAAGTAAATCTTCTCTCCTCTACAGTTGTGTCAGGTATTTGTGTCACAGCAGTAAAGTGTTGACTAAGACAGGTGGGATGCAGAGGGAAGCACACCAAGAGATGTTATATGCATATATGAATATATCACTTTGAGCCTCACTACCTTGTATAGTTACAATAAGGAAAGAGAAAAGCATTAATCCCCCTCGATTACCATTATCACCTCTTGCAGCCCACACCTCCCCACACTACTACATGCTAATCAAATTTCAACCTGAGTTTCTTTCTTTCTTTCTTTTTTTCTAATGGTACTGGGGATTGAACCCAGGGGCATTCTGCCTCTGAGCTACACACTGTTTTTATTCTTTATTTTGAAACAGGGTTTCACTAAGTTGTGGAGGACCTCACTAAGTAGCTGAGACTGACTGCGAACCTGCGATCCTCCTATCTCAGCCTGCCAAGTACTGGGATTACAAGCGTGGGCCACCACACCTGGCTCAACCTGAGTTTTGGAAGAGACAAAGCATATTTTAACCATAGGAGCCGATCAGATTCTTTTATGGGATGTCAGCTAACAGACTCAGGGGCCAGATTAGGCTGTGCTGTGCTCCGGGAGCGCAGATCTGCTTCGTAAAACTAAAGCCAGGTGCAGGTCAGTGTCAGGTGTACTAGTTTGCTGAGGCTGTTAGCAAAGAGCCATTGCTTAGGTTGCTTAACCAATACACCTGCATTGCCTCAGCTCTTGAGGCTGGAAGTTCAAGTTCAAAGTGTCAGCGGGTTGGTTCCTTTTGAAGTCTGTGAGGAAGAATCTGCCCCATGCCTCCTAGCTGGCAAGTTTTGGTGTTCTTTGTCTTGTAGAGGCATTACCCCAATTTCTGCCTTCTCCTTTGTATGATCTTCTCCCTGACCATGTTGGCACCCACATTTCCTCCCTTTCAAGGGTACCAATCATATTGGATTAAGGCCCATCCTAATGACCTCTTTCTAACCTAATATCCTATTCTCAAGTTAGGTTATCTTCTGAGGTACTTCAGACATTAGTACTTCAACATATGGATTTTAGGGAGACAGAATTCAAGCCATAACCACTGGGGATTGAGCCCAGGGGCATTTTACCTCTGAGCTACCCCCTCAGCCCTTTTTATTTTTTTGTTTTAAAACACGGTTTTGCTAAGTGGTTGGGGTTCTTGATAAGTAAGTTGCTGAGACTGTTCTCCAACCTGTGATCCTCCTGTCTCAGCCTCCCAAGTACTGGGATTACAGGTGTGCACCACCACACCCAGCTGAGAGAGAGACTCTTGCTTCTCAGCCTCTAGTTAGAGCTCATGTTACTGGCCTCAGGTTCACTTGGATTCTAATTATCTCCCTTCCAGAGTTCTTCAAGGCCATCTGCTCAGGGTCTTTTAATTGAACAATACACTTGACACGTAACATGTTTGATATGAAATTCTTTCAAAAACTTTCAAATGTGCCTGGTTTTTGTTCCTCTAGAGAGACTGCAGATTCCATAGATGTACGGACACTCCCTTTGTGAGACTCAATAAACATTAATGGAATCATAAAGTGATCGCATCTTGTCTTTAAAAACAGGTAATTTACCCTGGTGCCAAATTCAAGAGGCAGACAAAGATGCCTGGTGCAAAGTTTTCCTCCCGACCCTGTTTCTAAGCTATAGATTGTTCTCCCTGGAGGTAACTAATGCTAACAGTTTATTGTGCATCCTCCCAATCCTTCCAGAGATGTTTTATGCATCTGTAAGCAAATACATGCAATGATTCTTTCTCCTCTTGTTACATATGTAAGAGCCTGCCATCTAAATTGCTCTGCTTTCTCTTTCTCTCCCTTTTATTTATTTATTTTTCACTTAGCATTCTCAGTGCGGTGGTCTTAAAGACATATTAACATATATATATGTGTGTGTATATATATATACATATACATATATATGTGTGTGTGTTTATATATGTATATACTTTTTGTGGTACTGGGGATTGAAGGCAGGGGCATTCTACCTAAGAGCTATACCCCCAGCCCTATTTTATTTCTTTTTTTAAATTTTGAAACAGGGTCTCACTAAGTTACAGAGGGCCCTCACTAAATGGCTGAGACTGGTCATGAACCTGCAATCCTCCTGTCTCAGCCTCCCACGTACTGGGATTACAGGTGTGCGCCACCACGCCTGGCCACACATTTGTTGATATTCTTCCCTTTGAGAGGTGAAGCCGAACCCCTTTGCCTTGACTGTGGGCTAGAATCAGAGTTGCTTCTAGTGAATAAAATATAGCAGAAGCCATGCGATGCTGCTCTGAGATTAGGTTATAAGCAAACGGCAGTTCCCATCCTAGGTGTTCTCTCTCCCTCACTTCCACTTCGCCTGTCTGGGGAAGCCAGATGTTATGTCCTGAGGCCACTGTCTGCCTGGGGAGAGGCCTACATGGGAGGGACTGAGGCCGACCCACAGCTGTGTGTATGGAAGCTGGGCTTTGGGAACCTGCCCACAGAGGTTCAGGTAGACAGAAAGCAGACCCCAGAGTCTCTCTGGCGAGGCCCTGAACGGTGCAGCCTCTGCCACAGCTTGACTCTAACGTCTTGGGAGAGCTGAAGGCAGAACCACTCAATGAAGTCGTTCCCCAATTCCTGCCCCATGGAAATGGAGACAGCAAATGTCTGTTGTTTTAAGCCAACCCATTTGTTATGCAGTGTTTGATGAGGAGATGCGTATCTACGAGGAGCTTGGAGAGCCTCCACATGAATTCATGGAGCACGTATCCATTCCTTTCTGCAGCTATTTTATACTTCACTGACTGGACATTGCGTATTTTATTTTAACCAGTCCCCTTTTGATGGACATTTAGGTTATTTCTGAGCTTGTGCTCTACAATGTGGCAATGAAACACTTTATAAATATATCGTTTCAGCCATGTGTGAGAAAATATGTAGGACAAAATGGACATGCCATGTCCAGAGGTTCGTGTTTTCAGTGATGTGTGTGTGTGTGTGTGTGTGTGTGCGCGCGCGCGCGCACACGCGTGCGTGAGGGTCTTGGGGATTGAATCCAGGGGTTTTCTACCTCTGAGCTGCATCCCCAACCCTATTTTATTCTTTTATTTTTTTGAAACAGGGTCTCACTAAGTTGCGGAGGGCCTCTCACTAAGTTGCTGAGGCTGGCCTCAAACCCGCAATCCTCCTGTCTCAGCCTCCCAAGTACTGGGATTACAAGAGTGCACCACCACTCCCGGCCTTCAGTTGTATTTTTCAAAGTCTTGCAGGATTGCCTTGGGTTGTACCAATTTACACCCCCAACAGCGGTAGATGCAAGAGCTGGTGTGTTCACACCCTCACCATCTTCAACCCCTCTGGAACAGGGTACCTAGTGATTTAATGTATTTCAGGATTGAATTATGTTGTCTGCATCTCAATAGGAAATGATTCAGAATACCTTGGGCTCATGTAGGATCCCAGACAGGTCCTCTGATCACACCCAGCAGCTGCACGGTCTCTATAGTGAGTGGTACTGGCCATCAAAGCAGCAAAGAGTGGTAGCAGCAGCAGCAGCAGCAGCAGCAGCAACAACAACAACAACCCTGCTGTGTTGAAAAATAAAAAATAAAACCAGACCAAGCTGAGCCTTTTTCAGGTTCTGCTCACAGGAAGGAGAGAAAGCCCCAGGGGACAAAACTCCTCTGCTGTGGGGACACAGAGGCACATGAAGAGCATGCAGGTGTCTGCTGACCTTCCAGTCCTGCAGCATGTCGGATGGACGGCACTGCTGGCTGGCTCTGAACCTGGCCAGGCAGCTGGGCTTCAAACGCTTCGCCCCAGCTTCTGTCTCTCTGCAGAGGAGTGCCCCAGGCTGACGCAGCAGGAGGCACTGGATCCTGGCTGCAGGAGAGCCAGAGCCTCTGAAGCCAGCTCCGAGCAGAGGGGAGCAGCAGGTGTCAGCTCCGGCTCTCAGGCTCTCACCCGCAGCCTCCTGCTGCTTCTCCTGCCTGTGAGCCATCAGGTAGGCAGTCTTCTCCCAGGAGTGCACAGGCTTCTCTCCTTGCTCCAGAGGGTGGAAGAGGGAAGGGAAGAGACGCACGGATTCTCATAGTGGGATATGTTTCCCCAAATTCTGAGATGGTGAACAGTACAGGGGTGCAGTTTCTAGGAAAGATGGAATTATGTGCCCTCTTCCTGGTTCCTTATATCCAACTGGAAATTATGACTTCTTGCAAGAGAGTTGCTCATGTATTCGCTCAGGTTTCTTAGTTGAGGGAAGGGGTGGGGGGGGGGTGGAGAGAGAGAGAGAGAGAGAGAGAGAGAGAGAGAGAGAGAGAGAGAGAGAGAGAGAGAGAGAGAGAGAGAGAGAGAGAGAGAGAGAGAGAGCGCATTAAGACAGTAATTATCTGGACACTCTGGGGTCCAGACCTACTCTTATTGTTTCCCTAACTTGACTAGGTTCCTGGGGATGGAAAAGGGGCATTTTAAGGACATGGTGTTTTATTGTCCTCCTTTTCTTTAAGGACGACACAAAGCCTCAACATGGGTTTTTTGATGAGGGCACACCATGATAATGTTAGAGCCTTTTGTGGGTTGAATTGCACTTCCTAAAAACAATATGTTGAAGTCCAGACCCTTGGTTCCTGTAAATGAGGCTTTATTTGGAAATAGGGTCCTTACAGATGTGATCTGAGGGGATTGTGAGGTCTGGCCATGAAGCCTTGCCAGAGGAAGACCGAGAACAAAGCAACAAAGAAAGAGAAAATTCCCTTGACCATTGCCCTGCCCCAAGATGACCTGGTCACTAGCCCACCAACCAGTGGTGTACACGACTATTCCCGTACCCCTCCTCCTTCCTTGCCCCATAAAAAGCCCAAGTCTGTAAAGGAGGCGGGCTTCTGACTCTTGTGGGCTCTTCCCCTGAGTCAGTTGCTTCCTTCTAGGTTTTATTCCTGAATAAAGCCTGTTCCTTGTGGTTGGGCTGTGTTTTCTTTGTTCCCATGTACCCCAACATGACTGAGTGACAATGAGGTCATATTGAAGTAGGGTGGATCATAAGTCCAGTGACTGATGTCCTTATAGAGACAATTTGGAGACAGAGATACACAATGGAAGAAGGTAATGTCAAGATGGAAACAGACTGGAGTCCCGAGGCTGCAAGCCCAGGAGTGCCAAGGGTGCTGGGGACTGTCAGAAGCTAGGAAGAGGCAGGGATGGCTGCTCACTCTAGAAGACAGAATATGAGTAAGGTTCTTGCCCAGGGGCTTCAGAAGGTACACGGCTTTGCTCAAGCCTTGCTTTCAGGCTTGTAGGGTCTGCAACTATGAGAGAATGAGCTGCTGTTTCAAGCTTCTCTGCTGTGGTAATTTGTTATAGCAGCCGCAGGAAACTCATACGGAGCCACAGTCCCCGAGGGTTGAATGAACGATCCCCTCAGCTGCTTCCAATGCCTGTGTGAAGCATGTGGCCCTGGAACCCCTGCATCCACCCAGGGACACCCCCTCCCCCAGAGCACAGGTGCTGGCAGGAAGGGGGCCACCCTCCTGCCTTGTGTTCTCATGTAGGGAATCCTTCTAGCATTTCCTCAGGGAAATGTACGTTTTCTGAATTCTAAACCCTAAAGTCAGTCAAGAAATCAGGAAAATGGGAAAAATATCTCTTTTGTAAGAATTAAAGCTTACAAACTACATATATATGCCTTACAGCTTCAAAGAAATCTTCCAACGCTGAGTCAAAAGCAAGAGCAGAGAATGCCAAAGAGCAGAGGCCAAGGTCAAGGCAGGCGTTTCTGGGCCAGGATCAGGTAGGCAAGGTGGTCATGATTCACCTGTGATTGTGGTCACATTAGAGTGAGTATGCACGGCCCCGCTGTGGCTCATGACAAGGTCTCCGTGCAATTAAATACAAATTCCACGTTTATGGACCCTTGATACAGATCTTCGGAATGGTGTTTGCGCTAGTCAGTTTTCCATCTCTGTGGCCAAAGTGGTTGACCAAAGCAACTCTGAGGAGGAAAGATTTATTTTGGCTCATGGTTCAGAGTTTCAGTCCAGGGTCAGCTGCCTCCGACGGCAGTGTCCTCATCCTGGTCCCGTGCACTGAGTACCTGGGACTGCAGTCCCATGGGTTCCATCCACAGTTGAATAGCTCTGTTTTAGGCAACACTTTTAAGTGGAGACCCTCTGTAACCTACTTTTTATTTATCTCTTTTTTTTTGGACTTCTTATTGACACACTGTGATTGTACGTATTCATGGGATCCAATGCATTGTTTTGATACGTGAGTCATTGTACATTGCCTAATGATTGAGGTAAGTATTATACCCACCCCCTCATGTAATTTTTTTTTCATTTTCTAGCTCAGGTGGCTATTGGAAGATGTTCTTGGGTCCAGGGAGTGAGGCTTAGTGAGAATGGACTTGGTGTTCTACGCTGATCATGTTCCGTGTGTCCATGACTTTGCTTAGTCCTCACCATGACTCCGGGAGGGAAGCTTTATTACCCTCTTTTGCAGATGAGAAAACAGAGGCTCACAGAGACTTGGGGTTATGCCCAAGATCACAAACCAAGAGTGGGGCATTGGTGGGATCCTGTGAAGTGACTTCCGGGCTTGGGTCATACTGGCCACCCCAGGAGCCCTCCTCCTCATCTCTGCTCTATTGCTTTTCTTGCCAGCAGCACTCAGCGGCAGCCTCCTGGGGAGGGCTTGGTGCCCTCAGAGGGGAAGCTGCAGGCTGTGAGAAATGATACTGGCTGTCCACACACTGCAAACGTGGGCTTTAGCGTTAAGGGGAGAAGAAACGTTAGGTATAGATGCAAGTGTGGGTTTGGGGGTGGGTGGAGGCTCCATCCCATGCCCCACTGGCAGAAACTCCTGTGTCTGGGGCACTATGTCAGGCTGGGTTAAGGAGGTGGTTAAGATACAGTCCTACCCACAGGAACCTGTGGTATGAGGGGAGAGACTGGTGTGTGCACCGTCCCTTGTACTACAAGGTGTGGCTGGAGAGGGCTGGGGGCATGGAGGGACTCACCTCTCCCACCGTTGGTGCCTTAGCATCCTCTTCTGCAAAATGGAACCCATGGGAAATGGCGATTCTTTTCTGCGTCTTATTTCCTGGTTATATGATCAAAATAAATCTGTGTTCATGCTCCCACTATATATATAAAAAAAGTCCTTAATGCCTTTAATTTTAAGTTAAGGAGCAGATGGCCAGGATACGTACATTACAAATGGACTCTTCTTTTGGCCAGAGGATATCTTCTGGGGAGGAGGGTTCCTTCTGTTACAGACTCAATTGTGCCCCCTCCCCAAGCCCCCACTTCAGATGTGGAAGCTCTAACTCCCATTGTGGCTGTACTTGGAGACAGGACTTTTAGGAGGTAATTGAGATTAAATGAAGTTATGAGGACGAGGCTCCAATCTGATGAAGTTGGTGGTATCATAAGAAAAGAGAGCACACTCTTTCTCTTTCTGTATACATACACCGAGGAAAAGCCATGCGTCAGTCAGATTTCTGTCACTGTGAAAAAAATACCCGAGATGATCAAGTTATAAAGAGAGAAGGTTTATCTTGGCTGCAGATTTCAGCCCATGGTTGGCTGCTCCATGGCTTTGGGCCTGTGGTGAGGCAGAACACCATGGTAGGAGCATGGGGGAGCAGAGCTGCTCACCTCTTGGGGTTGGGGTCCCAGGAGCCTCTTCAAGGGCGCCCCCCCAGTGACCTCACTTACTCCCATCATGCCTCACCTCCCAAAGGCTCCACCACCTCCCGGTAGCGCCTCAGGTTGGCGGCCACGCCTTTAACACCAGAGCCTTTAGAGGACGCTGAGGATCCGGACCGTGACAGTCCACATGTGAGGAGGTGGCTGTCCACAGCCCAAGGGGAGAGCCCTCAGCGGACATCGGCCCTGCCGGCCCCTGGGCCTCAGCCCTGCAGTCTCCAACACCGGGAGGACAAATGTGTGCAGGGTAAGCCTGAGCCGCCTCGTGCACACTCCTTGGCCCAACAGCAGGCAAGTGTGCATTGACTTTATAGTTACTAATGTGAAAAGAAGTTGCGTGTGTACAAGTGTGGCATGTGTGTGTGACTCCTTCAAAGGAAGCCTAAGAAGACATGGTGTGTTTTCTTCAGTGCTGGGAGATTCACCCTGATGGACTGTGAACACTGCCTCCCTCCCTCCCTCCCTCCCTCCCTCCGTTCTCTTCCAGAGCATCTTGCCCAAATTGGGAATTTGCTCTCTCTGCCACCCCTGGCTCGTGTGTGTGTGTGTGTGTGTGTGTGTGTGTGTGTGTGTGCAGGCACCTGCGTATATGTGTGGTTCTGTGTATATGTGTATGGGTATCTGTACATGCAGACCTGTGCATATGTGCAGATATATGTTTTTGTGGGTATGTGTGTAGGTGTGTGCAAAGGTATGTATACACATGTAGGTATATGTTTAGGTGTGTGTTTGTATGCACAGGTGTGTATGTATGTGTACATAGCTGTATATATATGTGTGTACTTGTGTGTATGTGTGTACAGTATGTGAGTAGGGGAGTGTACAGGTGTGCATACATGTATGTGCAAGCATGTGTGCATACATGCATAGTTGTGCGTGAATGCACAATTGTGTGTTATGTCTATAGGGGCGTGTATGTAGTTGTGTGTATGTGTGCACAGATGTATATATATATGTGTCATCTCTGCAGGTGTATATATGTTTGCACAAGTGTGTATGTATGTGTGTGTGGTTGTGTGTATGTGCATACAGGTATGTGTGTAGGGGAGTGTATAGATATGTGTTCATGTGTGTGTAAGTATGTGTGCACATGTGTATATCACAATTGTGTGTGTAGAGGTGTGTGTATGAAGTTGTGTTATGTGTGCACAGATATGTAAGTGTGTGTCATGCGTGCGTGTGTGTATGTATAGGTGTATCTCTGTGTGTGCGTGTGTAGGGATGGGTATGTGTGCCTATGTGTTCATGTAGGGGTGTGCCTGTACATTCTGCTGCTCCAGACAAATTCACAGAGGGAACCCATCAGAGGCAGAGTCACAGCCCCCAGGGGTGAGGCCCCCTGCAGAGAAGCCCCCTCTGAGACTCTGGCACAGCTCACGCTCCGCCCCTCAGTGCCGTCCCCCACCCAGAGGCTGGGGCACTGAGCGGTCCAGCTTTATCTCCCGTCTCCTAGCAACTGTCCTTGGCAGGTGAGAAGCAAGTGGCCAGGTCTGCAGGTTGGAGAGGGTGGCCGGGCAGGGGCGCTGGGCGTCTCTCCTGGAAGCCCGTGTCCTCAGGGCTGGCACGATGCTCTTTCGTAGTTGTAGTGGAGGGGGCGGGAGGCGGCTCTCGTTATTTAGCTGTGTAATTTGTGTTGACAGGATGGACGGGGATGTTTCATCAAGCAATTACACACAGGAGTCTGACTTGTTCCAAAACACAAAGGCGACAGGCAGCATAAATTAATGTGCATGTGCGCTTGTGCACCAAGTCCGTGCCGCCACACTAATGGTGGGGGAGAAAGAGTCATCCTCTTCTCCTTCTGAGCCCAGAGTTGCTCACGGTGGGAAAGAAAAGGCAGAAAGAGTTATGTCCTGGTAGGGCGGCGACAGTTCAAGCAAGCAGCACATCCGTCCTCATTAGAATCCCTTGGGGTCCCGGCCTTGTCGCCCACACAATTGGAGCACTCTCCTTCAGCCATCCCCGTGAGAGTCGGGGCTCTGGGGAGTCAGGCTCTGCCTCCCTTCTGCCTTTGAGGTTCCTTGTGAGTCGATGTCACCTGAAGATCAAAGGTAACCCCGGAGGAAAAACCATGTTGAGGGACAGCTCAACGTCTGAGAACGGGGGGGGGGGGGGGGGGAGGGGTGAAGGAGAGGGGCCGTCTTCTTGCCTGCTTTGCCAAAGCTGTCAGAGAGCCAGCCCTTTTCTCTCTTTATATTCTTTCTGTTCTCCCCTCCCCTCTTCTTCTCTTCTCTTTTGCTGGGGGAAGTTTAGTGAGTACTTGGAAGTGCATTAGCCTCAGAAGCTACAAATAAGGGAGATGTGTTGTAGGGTGAAAAGGGGCACGATTGGGAATCAGTGGACCAGGCTTTCTGTTTTTGGCTTTACTACCAGATAGCTGTGTGATCCTGGGTGCTGGGACTCAGTTTCCATATCTGTGAAGCACAGGGGTTGGCTCAGAGCCCCTTGTAGCTCTGACATTCCAGGGCTGCCCTGGCCATTCTACTAAGACCTCAAGGTTTGGTACCTCTCAGTCCTCCTTCAGTCACTGTCAGCCACCGCCACAGCAATGGGGACCAGGACAAGATGAGGACGGGGCTGACTGCCCCAGCCGGTCCCTGTTCACGCGTGGAAGGCTCTGAGCAGAGCAGGAGGAAACTGCAGGACTCCTGGGTCCCTCGTCCCTGTATATTTCTCCCACATGGAAATACTTTCATTATTATGATTGGTTTATTTTATTTTATTATATTTAATTTAATTTTTATTTCATTTTATTTTTTGTGGTGTTGAGGATTAAACTCAGGGGGCATTCTGTGTCTAGAATACACCTCCAGGCTCATTTTATTTTTTATTTTGAAACAGGGTCTCACTAAGTTGCTGAGCGCCTCACTAAGTTGCTAATCCCCCAAGGGATTCTTATGGGGACGGATGCTGCTACCCCTCAAACCTGCCATCCTCCTGTCTCAGCCTTCCAAATACTGGGATGACAGGTGTGCACCACCATGCTTGTTCACAGGCAAGCTGTAAAAATATTCAATTAGAGACATTCCAGGTGAAATTCCCCTGATAAGCAGATTCCCCATGATGTGAAAATCCCAGACTTTTAAAAACATGTATAAAATATATAGTATATGTGTTTTAATTAGTGAGGTTTGATTTGTGCTTTGATTTTCTGATTCATGGGATGCGGACACGCTGACCACTGAGGCTGGCACAGCAGGAGGAGAGGGCAGGCATGGAGATGTGTTTATCCTCAGCTGGGTCCTGAGCTGGGTCCTGATTTTTAAGGCACAGGAGCTGTGTTCTCGCCTCAGCTGCCTATCTATAAATTTCAACCTGAAGGATCTTTTATACTTGTAGATACATTTCCACAAAACCAGGAGCAGGAAGCAAAGAGCATTCACAAAGCGAGAGTAAGCCAGTGAGTTGTTAGAACAATGGGAAGCATCTCTAGGGATTGTTGTTTCTTTCTTTTTAAGAAACGTAATCATTACAATGCATTTGTCTTTTATTGTGAAGAAATTAGAAAACAGATTTCTCTCGGGGGAAAACCGCAGTGTTCCTTTATTTAGAAGCTTATGTAGTGTCTTTACCAATGAATATATAAACTTTTCAAACATGCATATTAGCCTTTTTGGTCAGCTTGATGTTTACCATTGGAGAATCTTTGGTGCGAGGACATATATTACACATCCCAGAACCTAGATTTGGAGGCTACATTCATTCTGCCAGGCCCTGGGACACAGAGGTGAACATAACCCATTCTTCCTCTGAATGTTCTCATAGTACATGAGGAGAATGGTCCCTGAAAAGTAACTCTGGTATATAGTAGGGGGCGTGCTAGAATTTAGTAATATACTTAGCTTCGTGGGAGCAGAGAGGAAGAAATAATAACTGAGTAGATATGAACCTGGTAAATTTCAAGGCCATGGAGATAATTGAGAACACCTTCCTCCTTAGACGTTAATCCTAGGTGCAGGCAATTTGCTTCCATTATGAGAGCGCTTCAAGGATGTTTGTGGGTGGACTTGCGGAGAGGGGACTCCAGCTTTTCCTTTCAGCTGCTCGAGGCAGAGCTGTGGGAGGGAGCAGTTTATTTTCTCTCTGCGGAGCCCTGCTTTGCTTGCCCTCTGTCTCTTAAGTCTACAGTCCTCCATATGCTTGGTGGGAGCGTGCGTGTCTTGCAGCTTTGAGGAAGTGACATTTTTAGTGCGCAACAGTCTGAAGTCCTTGTGACACCACCAAGCTGGGATAAGCTCTGGTTATACACAATTTTCTTCCCTAATAAACCTCTAGGGATTTTTGTGTGGGATAAGCCCTATGTCAACGTCGACTCATTGAGGGAGGGAGGGAGGAGGATGCAGGGCGTGGAGGGGTTGAATGCATTCTCCTACTGTTCCAGAAAAGTGTATGTGATGTAAAATTCACGATGGTGAAGTGTAATGTGCTGACTTAATGCCTGAGTTAACTGGAAACAGAACCCAGGACAGAAAATTGCATGCAGAAAGCTTCTTGGGGACTGCTCTTGGGGAGATGAGGACGTCTGGATTGATGGGGCAGGAGGAGAAACCAATTGGCAGTGATATTGCAACTGAGCTCTCAGCTGGTCCCAGAAAGAACGCTGAAGGTGGGACAGACTTAGGAGTTAGCCCAAACTGAGGCAAGGCTGCAGCAGCTATGTCCCTGCTCCAGCTACTCACTGGCTATGAGCTTCCTCCTGGGAACATTGGATGAACCAGTTTTCCGCAGCGATTCCCAGTGAGAGGTGCAGCTATGAGCTGTCAGCAGCAATATTCCCAGCAGCAGCAGAGGGATGAGCGTTAGGAGAAAAGGGGGTTGGGGATGACAACAACCGAATCCATCACAGTCTGTCTTTTGTGCCACTCAGATCAGTGTCCCTCATCTGGGACCAAGTCCTTCAGGATTCAAATTGGTTTCAATTTTCTAGAGGATTTACAGGCAAAGAATTAATGGGACAAACATCAGCTCCTACTGTACAATGGATCTGGAAGCCATAACTGGTACTCACCATCACCCATTCTAGATACCCCTTGCTATTTGACTAGTTTACCGGACTTCATCCCTGAGGTATTGGAGCCCCTGATCACCATGCTTTTAGGGTGTGGCTGCTGTACCTGTGAATATACTATTAAAGCAGGGCATGTGAACACCAAGAGAGATCTCAGTGGATCAGTTTCATGCTGATGAGATTCTTCCTTGCACTTGGTACCTAGAGGCACCCCCATCTTCTGTTATACGATGATTCCCCTTCCATATCTGTTGATATTTTGGTATGAGGAGTCTAAACAGATTGATTGGCAGTTATAACTTAAAGTTTAATGGACTTTTGTTGGGATTTATGAAGAAGTATTGCTGATCTGAGATACAGGACCTCTACAACCACAGAGTCCAAGATGGTAGGATTGGGAGCAAAAATTCCTCCAGGGGGCTAGATACTGATGGCAAGTGGCAGTCATCTCTATCTCTACCCTTTAGTTTCCCTCCTCATGTCTTCTACCTAGAGGGGACACAGTACCTTATAATGCGCATTCACTTAGGATCTATTCTGTGTCTAAAAGACGGTGCTAGCTTCTCAATTGACATCTCAATTTATCCTTTAAGAGGCCACTGTACCACTCTATCAGGCTGAAGACTCCCAAGGAAGGATATAATACATGACAGGACCAGAAGGTCCCATAGTCAAATGCCTACTGCCACTGCTGAACTTACAAAAATGTTTTGCTGAACTTCTAAACATTTTTTTGCCAGCACATTGGCCTATTGGTTAGAGTTTTGTCAGCCAATAAAATCCTTCCTAACTCCTCAGATTGTTCTTTTGCCCAAAGCTCTTGGAGTGGAAAAGGAAAACCCACACTAAACCTATGTGTTGCTATTTGTCAAATGCAATCATTGCTCCCTTTAGTGTGAAAGGAGGCCAGAGTAATCAACCTGCCTTCGACTGCCCAAGTCATGTCTTTAAGGGATGGCGCCCAATATGGAGCTCGGTCTTGGTTCCTGTTGCCGGCAGGTTGCTTATTCAGCAGCAGCATAGTAAGACCAGCTTTGGTGAGTGGAGCCTTCTGAGCCCATGTGGGGCTTCTGTCCCTCTTATCCTGGCCACTCTTCTCTAGGTCCAGTGCTCAGCACTAGGCTATCCCATAACAAGTACTGGCTGGCGACCAAGTCATTCGGCCCGTTTTTAGTTAGTGCCTGTGATGGCTTGGATCTGAATGTCCTCCAAAGGACCTTGGTCCTTCAGGGCTTGGTCCTGAATGCGGCGATGTTCAGAGGTTGGGCTTTGGGTTTCGCAGCAGAATGGACTATTGGGAAGTTGTGGAGGTGGGACCTAGTTGAAGGGAGTGGGTCCCTGGGGGTATGCCTTTGAGGCTACATCTTACACCCTCCTCTTGCTTCCTGGCCACCAAGAGGTGAGCTCTTTTCCTCTACCACTCCCTTTGCCATGATGTTCTGTCTTGCCACACGACCAGAAACAATGGAGCCAGCTGATCGTGGACTGAAGCTTCTTAAACCACAGACAAAATAAAGCTTTCCTCCTTTTAAGATAATTTTCTCAGGTATTTCATCATAGTGAGAAAAAACTGCCTAGTGTCTCTTCTATTGTGAATATTCTTTGGTAGCTATAATATGATGGACACTTTTTTTTGTTGTTGTTGTTGTGGTACTAGGGATTGAACCCAGGGGCATTCTACCTCTGAGCTACACCCCCAGCCCTTTTCATTTTGAAACAGAATCTCTCTAGGGCGCTGAGGCTGGCCTTGAACCTACAATCCTCCTGTCTTAGCCTCCTAAGTACTGGAATTACATGTACCACTATGCCTGACTTTGGTGGACACTTATTCATTCCCATAGGTCCATCTGGATGAGTATTCCTAGAATCTTGTTCCCAAACTTCCAGTTTCTCTCCTTTTTGGCTGCTATGTCAACTAGAAAGTTCACTTAACATTGCCTATGAATAGTTTTACTTTGGGCTACTTGTCTTTCTGCGAAGCAGAAGGCCCGATGCATCACACCGTGCCCTGACCACAGGGACTGTCTGCTCACTGCTGTCTTGCAGGGCACTCTGTAATGGGATTTTAGTGATACATCTGTCCATTTTTAGCTTACACTGATGTACCAAGGTTACCCATTCACCTACTGAGCTCGGACCTTTTCTTCTGGGATTAGCTGGGCACGAGGGAGCAATAGGTATGAACTGCAGAGGAGGCACTAGTGCAACCATGGCAGGTGGCACGGGGTTGAGACTACCTGCTCACGTAGCCTGTCTGTTGTGTCCTGTTGTCCCGCTCATGCTCAAGCCCAGATGTACCACTTCCAGCTTATAAAGGACTGATGCTGGGTCAGCCTGACTTTCCAACTTGGTGGGTGTGACAGAGCCCAGTTTATGATGGACAGCTCTGGCTGGATGGCCACTGGATACACTGGCTCAGATGCTCATCTTTCCTAGGGCCCGGTGGCAAACTGGGCCCTGCCTTTCAAATGGAACATAGTTCTGTGGCAGATGGCATGGCCTTGCTCCAAAACCCTAACAGTCTACATTGAGATCTTTTAGTGGGGCTTGCCATCAACTGTACTTGATATCTCTTCCAAACATAGAAACCTCTAATACCATAAGGCCTGCCAGACTGTATGGCCAAGTGACAAGACTGTATTTCCACAGCCAGGACCTGCCATAGAGCCCTTTCTAGGCCTCATTTAAAGCTAGCGGCCTTTCATGTCACCTGGTAAATGGTAGGGAAAGTTTTTTCAAGAGTAGAATATACAGCCTCCAGAACCCAAAGAGACCAACTGAGCACTGTGTTCCTTTCCTTGTTGTAAGAGTTACAAAATGCAATGCTTTGTCTCACTATGCTGAGATCACTGACACTCCAATCCCCATTGATGTGGCAAGCACCTGAATATTCACAGGGTGTGTCTGCACCCTCTGGGGCCCATATGCCTTACTAAGGTTTCCAACATACTTGCTTCTCCCTGCTTCCTAGCCTAATTAGAACAGTGTAGCCAATGTGGCAAACCAATTTGGTAATCTGTGGAATGTACAGATAGTGCTGGTCTCTTTGAACTATAGTATGACAGAGAGAAGGTAAATTAACCAAGCTCAGGGGCAAAGCCATAACTGTACTGTTATTTGTGCCATGTAAATGTGTATTGCTTGTGATCCTTCTTGATACAGAGAAAGAAAGGGATTTGCAAGGGTACTGTGTGCATATCATGTGCTGGAGTCTGAGTTAATCTGTGCGCACAAAGGCACCGCATTTAGCACAATGGGTGCGATTGCTCTTTGATTGAATTGGCAGTGGTCTGTTCTCATCCACCGCGATCTGTCTGGTTTGGGATCCTACCATTTTCTTTGCCATCAGGGAGTCCAGTTCTGTAATAGCATCTCCTACTGCCAGCTCCAGCTGAAAAAAGACAGATACCGTTGAGTCCTAATGATGCTGCCTCTCCCCAGCGCTCGTTCCTTCTCACCTCGGCAAATGGATTGTCCTCTTTGTCTTCAGAGAACATAGTCAGCAGGTGAGTTTTCTGCCTGTATCCATTCTATCATGTACACTTTTCTGAGCCCTTTGAGCTTTTCTTCCACCATCTGCCAGGGAAGTGCTGGCATGTCTATTTAGCGAGGGCCATTGCTTTTTCCAAGCTTCTCAGATTCAACCTGGCAGTTTATTAGCGACTTCTCCCAGCGTCCTTGCCAAGGTGTTAAATCCATATCACAGGAGGATTTTAATACGTTCACATGCTGATACAACCTCTTTGGTCCAACTTTGTTCCATCCTCTTGGTCCATTGTTCTCAGGATCCAATCTAGTGCATACACTCCCACCTCCTCCTGGCACGCATCAGCCAGACCCTCCACTCCTTCTCAGCGTGCAGTCCTTCTCTTCCCTTACCTGACCTCATTGGCTGTGTCAAGATCCAATCCTTTCTAATGGCCTTGGTTAATGGAATCGACAGAGTAGGGATTCTGCATGGAGCCAGCAAAATCTTGCAAGGCATCTGACTTCTCTGTGGCCTCTGTGTGATACTCAAGGGGGAAAAGTAGCTACCAAGGGAATAGCTACTTCAGAAGGCCCAATAGGTTTGGAGGAAGATGGGAGTTTGAAATTCTGAACTTCATAATTATCCAGATATCCATATTCCAAGTCTCAGAATGTCACTCTTTTTCTGTGATGGCCTTGACTGTGACATAGGAAGCTTGGCAGCTGAGGAGTCAACCTTCTTTGAAGCTCTGTGACTCTTACATGGTTAAGTCCTGACTCTGATCCTGATGATGGCCCTCCAACAAGAATTTACAATTTCCTTAAATGTTGCAGAGGAAATACTCTGGTTTTAATGTTTTTCCTCGAGTCTGGTGTCATCTCTCTTCAGTGACTGAATCCTTGGCACTCAGCAACAACTACCAGTTCCATGGGCTTTCTAGTGACTACTTCATATCTCTCCAAGTGCCAGAGAGAGAGTACTCCAGCCAGGTCGTTGCATTCTACAGCACATAGAGTCTAGTCATACCACACCTACCACCAGGATGGAGTCCTCATGGCCAGCTGGCCAGGAAGCCATCCATCTAAAAAGATTCAACTTTATGTTCTACCCCCTAAAGTCATGACTGATACTAACTGTCTTATATTTGGTTTCTTGGAAACAGATTATGAGATCGAGAATTTTACCTGGGTTTTTTTTTGTGGAGTGCTCATGGGAGAAACACCTGCACAAAGAGTAAAGAAGGCAGGATTGGGAAAGAAGAGAAGGAAGAAGATATTGAATAAGATGAATAATAATAATAATGATAATAATAATAATAATAAGAAGAAGAAGAAGAAGAAGGAGGAGGAGGAGGAAGCTGACTTAAAATTCATTTTCCATGATAGACCTAGAGAATATTATGCTAACTGAGATCAGCCAGTCTCAGAAAGTCAAGGGTTGTATTTTTGGTCTCATATGTGGAAGCCAAAGAGAAACTGGGAAACAAAGGGACATCAGATAAATGAGGAGAGAGCCGAGTAGAATAGTGGAAGGGGGCTGGGGAAGGAAGCGTGGAGGGTAAAAATGAGGCTTGATGAGAGGAACAGTTCAAATAACGTTATGCCAATATATGAAGTCATCACTACCAAGCTCACTAACATGAACAGGGAGGTTGGAGGGGGAAGAGGGATGGGACATGGAGGGAAATATATCAAGGGCTGTGTGCATGTGTGTATGTGTCATTTTGAATCTCAGTATGATGTATAATTAAAATGCACCAATGAAAGTATATAAAAATACATCTTGCATTCCAGATTCAGCCAGTTCCACCTGGAGCTTTGAGCTAGGATGGCCTTTCAGAATTGTCCTCAGCTGGAGCAAAGTCGAGGCTCTGGATTCCCATATCAGCTCATCATTGGACGCAGATTGTCTCTGCAGAGGGATGTAACTTTGGACAAGGCTATTCTTTCTGGTTTAGGGCAATGCCCAGCCATGGACCCAGCTGTGAATGGCCAGCCATCAATGTTCTCAGCAGTGGGGGATTGAACAAATCAGCCTGATGAGTGGATTTGAGGGGAACACCAGTGTCCACATGCTCCTGTTCTCACTGGGCAACAAGGAAAGGACTGAAGGGAGGACTAGTGAAGGAGCAAGAACAGTGCAGGTGTAGTGAGTGGCGGCATCAATTTCACATCAGTCTAGGATTATCAAACATTAGTCTTGGATTCTGGACAAGTTATTCAGCCTTTTTGGGAGGCCCAAGGTTTTTTTTTTTTAACTACAAAATGAAATGACTAAATAGTAATGACCTTGAAATAGTGACTAGTGCACTGCAAATACTTAAAAAAGATGGTGTTGGTATTAGTATGAGTACTGTTTTCATTGTTGTTTTTCAGTGGTCGGAACTTTTTTTTTGCTTCATCTCCCTTCTCATAATCCTTTAACCTAGACATTTTCTGCTTTTCTCCTAAAATGAGATGTTCATGTCTTTCTGATTTCTTCACTTGTTCCCCAAAGACCCAACGTACCATGCTTACCTCTTCCTACACTTTTTCCTTTCTAGGCCCTTCCCTCACTGGTCTCCCACAAAGTCATCGGAATCTATGCCCTGGAAGAAGTGGAAAGAGCCTGTGCTTTCAATTCCAGAAGCCTAGGTTTAAGTCCTAGATCTTCACTCACTTAAGCCGTGCAACCTTGCGTAAGCCACAGAACATGCCGGAGATCAATTCCCTCACCTATAAATTGGAGACAATAGCATCTGCTCCACCAGCTTGTCAGGAGGATTAAATGTGATAACTAGTTTAAAACTCCCAGCACAGAGCCATGCATACTTTAGGTTTGCTCAATAAACAGTACTTATTGGATTTCGTCGCAGTCTTAATATGATCTAACTGGACAGTCCTTCAATGCAGTTATTCAAAGCTCACTCCGCCCAGGCACCTGTAAGGGCCAGGGAGATGGAGCTACAGCCACCCCCACCCCACCACGAGAAGTTTCCCAGTGGCTTTATCCAAACTGCCCACTACACATCCACCTCTCCACCTCTCTCTCCTTCCAGCTCCAACCCCTGCGCCATCTCTTTGGTCTTGCTAGTTTCATTTTCTCATATATCTTTTATGTTTCTCTTCACCTATTGCAAGATGCTTGAGAAGAGAAACTCTCTTCTTCTGTTCGATTCCCGCACAGTGTCTAACACAGGCACACACCCTGAGATCTCTACATATTTGCTAAATAGATTGCTATGTGAGTATTTGTGACTCGAGGTAAGGACGAGCAATCTTTCTTTCTGCAGGCACACACCTGTTGGAGCCATGACATATGTTTTGTGGGATGTGACATAAAACTGCATCCAGTGTGCACACATATTGTTGACTGAAAATCTCCTTCAGTTTCGAGTGCGTGTCATGGGCTCGGTTTAAAAATATATTTCTTATTGCGGATCGTGGTAAAGGAAAGATAAATGGGGGCAGGATGCAGATGACCAAGCTCCTGCATGGATGCGGAGCCCCCTAGGGGCAGAACTGGAGAAGACTCTGGGTCCAAGATCTTGGAGCTGCGGAGTCAGGGACTGGTTTCAGAAAAGCTCTCCTGGGGCTGGTGGGGATTAGAAAAGACAGGCAGTCAAGGGAAGAAATGCTCAGAGACCCAACCACTTCTTATTGTCTGGGCAACGGATAGGCACCGCAGGTGTACCTAAGAACCTCAAGTGCCTTTCCCTCAGAAAGACACGAGGCACTTAATACCCTGCAATTGCTGGAGATTTGCCTCTAGGGATTCTTGTTTTCTCTAGAGCTTTAGATTGTAATAGAAACACTGTCGCCTCTGTTCTCTCCCCGTTTATTAACCTGAGCAAGTAACCTGGGCTCTTTAACCTCTGGAGATTTGGTGATAATTCCCCGATGCCAAATTTGTACACACAGCTTGAGGATTGTTGAGGGACCACAGGACAAAAATCCTTGAAATGAAATGACACAGGAAATTCTGGGACATATGGCCCAGGCACCGTCAGGAGCAGGAGGCCTCCTGCCCACGGAATTCCAGCCTCAGGCCTTGGGGCTGTGGTAGTGGTGGAGTGTGCCTCCAGCTGTTATTCTCTGGACAATGCTTCCCACCTTTCTCCCTGGATTCTGTCCCTAATGCCTGGCTGTCTGTTATTTGTACTCTGAAGAGGACTTTAATTGGGAAGGCAAAATACAATACGAAATGCCCTTTTTGTGCCTTGTGAAAGGCCTCTAAAGCTCAGCTTAACTCAAAGAGCTTAAATCAATAGCACCGGCCCATTTTCTAATCACAGGGAATTTAATAATGATCAGGAAAGCCATTGTCAGTCTGATCTGTGGGACTGTTAGGACTTTAACTCTTGGAAAACAGCTTCCTGTCAAACTTACCTACTGTTATCATATTAAATGTCACTCAGAAGGGTATTAAAACCCTTCTTGGGAGAGAAAGCATTACGGGAGTTCTATCAAAATGACTCGATATGCTGATGAGCGAGCTGGCTGCCCAGAGGAGGGCTCAGAGGCATGGAGAAGGAGGCCAATCTGGGTCTCAAACTCAGCAAGTCCCTTGAGAGATGCCTGGGCCCAGGCAGGCTGGAAAGTTTGCTTTTATCCCCTGAAACCTGGGAAGCCCTGGGGGTTCCTGAGGAGGTGGGGGGAGATCAGCCCCTCCCTGTCCCATCCGAGATTCAGGACACTCTGCAGCTCCCAGAAGAAGGACTCCCTGGCTGTAGCTCCCCACCCCATAGCTCATAGCCGTGTTCCGTGGTGCAGGCATTTTCCCCTGTGGGATCCTGGCCATGAAACACCACTGAGGGGGATCTCTGCCCTGATACCATGCAGCAGTCAGGCCTCCTGTGGACCAAACCTGAACTTGATGTTATTAATTTTAGGCATTAAGTATGCAGAGCGAGCCACGGAACTGGGGGCAGACAGTTGGCCCTTGAATGAAACCCCAAAGGAAATGGAGAGGGGTGTGGGCAGCAGGAGATGGACAAAAAATCAAGAGAGCAAGTTGGGAAGGAGGAGGAACAGGAGAACTCAGGATGGTCACCCGCCTCCCTGTACACAGGGCTCTGCCAACAGC